>WTXF01000288.1:0-28016 GCA_022496215.1 Russula brevipes
TGATTACACCAATGCTTCTGCTTGTCACATGAGCAATTTCTTGCAATAAGTGGCCAATCTGAAGGAGGGAGATGGTGTAGTTGACTTGATAGGAGGAGGGTGCTTTTATGATGATGGCAAAAGAGAAGAAAGAAGTGTTTAAGGTTGCTAGTGCCTGAATTGAGTTTGTATTATATAATATGAGCTTCAGATTTAATTTTGTGTTTCTGGGATAAGATTCTAGATCTCTAGATAAGAAATACTAGTTCTAGTAGGGTGGGTCAAAAAACTGTCCCAATGAGTGATTATTTTGTTGAATTTATTGTGATAGGAGTTCTGATTCAAATTAAATAATTATAGGCTTATTTGAAAGCTTATATTATATAGTATAAATTATATTTTTTATTTATTTATAATATACCATGGTATGGTGTCATACACCAAACATCATGAAGTGGCCAAACATTGGGACAGTTTTTTGAGCCACTGTACCACCTTGAAGAAGGCAAGCCTGTAGTGTTCCCCGGTCAGCCATGCGCAAGCGCACATTACCACAGGGCAAGACAGTGGCACTGACTTGGAGCCGCCGCTGTCCAGCACATTGCCGTCGAAGAGGGCCGTACAGTAGAACCCTCTGGGCTGGCCCCACACGAACGCGCCCGAGCTCCTGCAGAGACAGGGGAGCCGCCAAAGGCATCCCAAGACACAACCCGCCGCACGACCCGGCCAGAGGACTGCAAGCCGAGGCGCGCATCCGAGGGCAAGATGAGCCCCGGAGCCACACACAGGCCCCCAAAGTCCCCAGCTTGTACACGAGGAGCCAAATTGCCTGGGCACCAAAGCTGTGCCGATCCAATGCCCGAACGTCGCGCTCTTCAGGTGCAGCAGCTTGATCCTGGTGGAGGCAAAGGGGCGCATAGCAAGTCGTGGCCCCGACCGGACACCGTTATCGAGGAGCAGGACGTCTATCTATGGGCGTCAGCTGTGCTCGAGGGGGAGCAAAACTACTCACCAGTAGTGTGCAGCGACTCAGCGAGTAGGCTGCCGCCTACCAACCCTCAATCTCACACGACTCCCAGTAAATCCTCATGGTATATGCTCGACTTGGGGCTACCTGGTGCACCCACAGAAGAGGCAGACAAAGGAGGGGGAGCACGAGTGCGAAGTCTGCTGATGGTGCACACCGCACACGTAGCAATTCCGACGTTCCCAAAGACCCAGGGGCCTGGAGCGTGCATTCGCGAGCACGGCGGTCGACTCCGAGATCGCAGAGCCGTGCACGGTCGAAACCAGGCGCAGGGCCAACTGGCCCGCACAAGAGATGCGACCGAGCCACGGCCACCGAGCCAGCAGCCAACGCACCCGAAATGTTGAGACGCCGTCGCACACCGCAAAACGCACCTGCCAAGACCAATAGACTTCAGTCAGAGAGGGGGAATGGACCATGACGACACCTACGCACCTGAAACCAAGCCTGATCCACCTTGGACCATCACCGCAATGGCAAATCGGTTAATTGATTGGGAATTAGAGCCAAAATGTCGAGGGTGCTAGCATTACCCCAGACGACCGTTCAAGTTGGTCTGTGAATGTGATTGTGGTGACGCCGTGACGGCGACTGTTGTTGGGGGCCACGCGGTCTCGCCGCGTCGCAGACTTGGAGGTTTGGGCAGGTGGTGCCAGTGGCGTCATGCTGGCAAAAAACTTGAGACCGAAAAGAGAAACTGAAGGGGCAGAAGGGAGGAAACAAGGGGATCAGGCAGCTTGGTGGGTCTTTTGTTGACGGTGGTTGGTGTTTTCTGGGTGGCGTGCGGTGTTGGTGCACACCAAAGGTCCGAAATTCGAAATTGGTAACCGGGTAACGACTGGTACTGAGTACTGAGAGCCCGGGCTTACGGCTTGGCTCGGGCTCGCGGAATCCCTGAGCTGAGCCTTGAGCCTGCCAAAGCCGTACCAAGGGCCCGGCCCGGCTCCGGCTTCAAGGGCTCGGCTGCCCGGGCTTTCAGGCTTTGAGCCGGGCCTTGCAAATCACTAGGTGGATGAGGTGAAAATAAACCAACACTGTATATATGTGTGGGGTTCAGCTTGTGACTAGTGAATTATAAATGACTAGTGTGGCATGTACGGATTGTGTAACATCGTCGGGTTGTCTTTAGTGCATACTGTACCCTATTCTTGGGATACACCACACTCATTTTTCCCCTCTTGATTCCATTGTGACCATTCATCCGGTTCCAGGTGCACCGCGACTTGACGCAGACTCGGGTACTGTACTGCAATCGCATTTACCTGAACATGCATGCGGGTGAGACCTGATATAGGCCTGATAGCCGACGCGTTGATGTTGGGAAGTTTACGACATAAAATCAAACCAAAGGGCAGACATGAGAACCAGGCACCATGAATTTGGTCTCCGATGCTTCCGAACTACTACAGTATCTCAGTGGACCCTTGTTCCGACAGGTAACTTACTGTACAGTATGTTCTGTGCAGCATGGAGAGAGGCGTTTTGGCGTTCAGAACATCCAAGATCCATTCGGGGAGGTGTCGGCATGGGCATGATCAAGATGAGACCTCCGCCACCTTTCGACTTCCGACATAGCCATGCGTGGGTAAGCATGCCAGACTTTTTTCATGAGGAGGGTTTGGCATTCAAGCTATTCAAGACGTTCGGAGGACAGTCAGAGCTCGAGTCCCTCTGTTCCACCATGGACAAGAGTAAAAAAAAATTCAATTAAAAGTAGCCAGCCAGGACAAACGTTAACGGGGTCACGTGATCGGCACTCTCGCACAGCACGGCAAATTGGTGATGGCAAGGGGGATCGCACTGGAGGTGCGGTCCCGCTTGTCCCAGGGGTTTTGCGGTCGCATCCAGGATTACATCGCTTGGTCAGCACCAGTCAGCGGTCCAACCCGACCCGAGGTTGGTGGAATTGAGGCAACTAAGTCAGATCCCCCTGTACTGTACATTAGAAGCACACGGCGCGGCGCACGTCACACAGTAATGTCTTGAAAACCCAATGTCAGGTCATATATAGCATCTATGCTACCTGTAACATGATGCGACATCAGGAAAAAGGTTCAAGAAAAGTAGTACCTGCCAATACAATATTGTAATTTTTGGGCTACATTGAACAACATTGAGTAGTACATGCATAGTATCATCTAGTAGACCCCCCAGTAGTAGCTCTAGACAATGTTATGCTATGGAGTTTGGGGGATATACAACCTAGTGCTACAGAGATGACAGTGTCTGAACACATCCTACTATAATATGGGGTATGCAATCATGCACTACAGAGACTACCATTGTCTGTACACATCCTACCATAGTATGGTATGTGCAACCATGTGCTACATCAGGAAAACGGCAAAATGCTGAATGCTTCTTAATGCCTCTTAATGCCTCTTATCCGCTTATTAAGAAGGGCACCCTGCTTAATAAGAGCAATAAAGAAGCATTAAGAAGCATTAAGAAGCATTCAGCATTTTGCCGTTTTCCTGATGTACTGTGACTACAGAAACTAGATATATCTTATCATAGTATCGGGTGTATACAACCATGTACTACAGAGACATGTTGGTTACTACAGAGACTATGGTGTTTGTATACATTCTACCACAGTATGGGGTGTGTGCAACTATGTGCTACTGTGACTACAGAGACTAGATATATCTTATCATAGTAAGGGTGTATGCAACCATGTACTACAAAGACATGTTGGTTACTACAGAGACTATGGTGTTTGCACACATTCTACCATAGTATAGGGTATCTATAACCATGTGCTACTGTGACTATGGAGACTAGATATGGTTTTTTTGCACTCAACAAGGTTTAACAAGCTCACAAGATGGCAAGTTTGAACACAAAAATCATTAATAAATATAACTTAATTAGTGTTTCAAGTAAATATAAAAGCGAAATAAAATCTATTAACTATTTTAATGGACAACACACAATACAACACTAGGTACATGAAGGAATACATAGATGATATATGGTATGTTACATACACCCCTCGTGCGTTTGTGAGCAAGAGGGTATGAGGGTGGTGTGGTGGGACGTAGGCGGGCGTGGCAGGGCGGGGCAAGGGCATAGGCGAGCGTGGCGGGGTGGGGCGGGGCGGGGCAGGGCTGGGGCGTAGGCAAGTGTGGCGTAACGTGGCGGGGCGGGGCGTAGGCGGGCGTGGTGTGGTGTGGCGGGCGCAGCAGGGGGCGCGGCACAGCAGGGGGCGCGGCGCAGCAGGGGGCACGGCGCGGCAGGGGGCGCGGCGTGGCAGGGGGCGTGGCGTGGCGGGGACCGTGGCAGCCGGGGGTTGTCAACGGCTTTGCAAGCAAGCGGGGGCATTGGGAGTGGGGTGGCGGGCATTGTTGCATACGCCCCCAAGCTTTTACGAGCACAAGGGAGGTGGCGGGCAGGCGTCGTTATATATGCCTCCACGCTTTTGTGAGCGCGTGGTGTCGGGGCTGCACGGTGGGTGGGCATCGTCATGTACACCCCCCACGCATTTGCGAGCGCAAGGGGGTGTTGGCGTGCGAGGGTAGAGTGGTGGCCGGGTGGCAAGGGCAGCGAAGGCCGAATCACTGGTCTTCTTCCAGTCATAGGCCGGACTTTATGTTCTCCAACCCTTCTGTGTGGCCCTGCTACATTGAAAACACTGTAACCTAGAAAACATGTTAGTTATTTTGCATGAAAACGAAAAAGCCTCATCTGAAGATGTTCCCAACGTGGAGTGAGAACACTAGGACTACGCTAGGTCGACGCGTCAAACTCGCGTTCAACCGTTCGACTTGAACATGTCACATGACATGGTTGACTTTTGTTTTTTTCTGGTGAGTACGCCTGCTGCTCTCTGCTCTACTCATCGCCCGCTGGGCTTTGCCTCCCCAGCCCCTCCTCGCAAACGCTGCCCCCCAGACTCATTGCGAATGGGTTGGCGCGGAAGATATCCATTATATGGTAAGGTACGTTCCCAGTTTTATCATCACCGTCACGACTCCCCGCTGAGATGTTTCACACGCCGCACGCTTGACCTTTAAGAGACTTCGCCGAGACGACTGGCGAGATCCGCTTGCGCTGGCATACACAGTCTGTGAACTGTGCGGATGGCCCGAATGGCTACACCCCTCGCCCTCGCAAACGCGTGGGGCATGTGTATGACGACGCCCGGCTGCCGCGCAACCACCTACACCCCCTCGCCCTCGCAAAAGCGTGGATATATACGACGACGCCCAACCGCCACGCCGACACCCCTCGCCCTCCCAAACGCGTGGGGGGGTTGTATACGATGTTGCCCAGCCACTGCGCTCGTTGGACCAGAAAACTCACGTCCGCCCAGTGCGGCCTCAGACGGACCAACTCTTCGCTCACGAGAAGCGCTACTCCAGCGAAGGGTCTTCCAGTACTTCACCGTCCTAGGGATAACCAGCGTTCCAGAAGCGACTCAGACGACATTGTTGCAGTCTGTGATCTCGCTGGTGCCAAGCGTTGAGGGCTTCGCGGGCAGCTCAGTACAGGCGGCAATAGCATTGTCCCTCTGTGGACGACGCTAGATTGGTGTCACGGGAATAGAAGTGCTCGAGAACGCCACGCCAACTGCGGACAAGATGGAAGATCCGTCATTTGGAAAGTATAGATTGAAATAGGGATTCGGTGGAGGCCTCTCTCGATGACATGGTAAGAGAGCGCCTTCTGTGCAATGCTGGCTGAAAGTAGACTGATGAGCCTGCAAGCTACACGTGCCAATCTACGACGACGCCCACCGCCACCCCATCGCCACCACGCCGACACTCCTCACACTCACAAATGCGTGGGGGTGTATTCGACGACGCCTGGCTGCCGCGCAACCCCCGACATCCCCTCGCGCTCACAACTGCATGGGGGGTGTATACGACGAGCTCTGAGTGTCTGCCCTCGCCCCCACATACCCAGCCATGTCAAATCAAGAGGCGGCATGCTATACGGGCCCTCACCCCCACCACGCCGACAGTCCCTCGCGCTCGCAAACACGTGGGGGGTGTATACGACGACGCCCAGCCGCCACCCCACCGCCACCACGCCGACACCCCTCGCGCTCACAAACGCGTGGGGGGTGGGGGTTGTACGACGATGCCTGGCCGCCGCGCAGCCCCCGACACCGCTGCTCAATACCACCTCGCAAATGCATGGGGTAGGTAAAAATGCAACCAGACTGGGACTTTGTACTTTCATACACTACTTATTTTATTTTTATTTTTATTTCGAGTCCATTTATGTGTGTCTTGGGTTACACTACTTATTCCTGATTAGTACTGTCAATGTAAATTTAATTTAATACATCTTGCTTATGTTTGTAAAGCTTGTGATACTTGCCAATGAGTGTGACAGGCTGGAAAGCCCCTAAAGTCTCAAAAAGTTTGCAGATGTGGCACTGTAGTCACTGTAGTACTGGTTGCCATTTGGTAGTCACTGTAGCACTGGTTGCTGCTTGATAGTCACTGTAGCACTGGTTGCTGCTTGATAGTCACTGTAGTACAAGCTGCTACTTGGTAGTCACTGTAGCATGGGTGGCAACTTGGTAGCATGAGTGGCAGCTTGGTTGTCACTGTAGCTTGGGTGGTAGCTTGGTAGTCAATATTGCTCTTGCATGGTCCAACATTGTACTACAAATCGGCTCACTGGCAATGGAACTACTGTTACTACTGTAACAATGTAGAACACTGTAGCATAATCATTTTTTCCTGATGGAGGCTTCTATTTTTGTGTGCACACTGTCCTACTACATCCAACTGGTGCTGGTGGAGCTTGCAGGATGGTGGTGGCGTTGTTGGCATTGGTGACTGTGTTGGTGACGGTATTGATGATGGTATTTTGTTCTTGGGGGGCTGTGGGTGTGCTGCTGCTGCTGTTGGTGTTGCAATCGAAGGCGGCGTTGGGGATGGGGCTGATGGTGTTCTGAGCTTGCCCGTTGATGTTGCTGGGGTCAGGGATGGCGGTGTTGACAGTTTCGTGGGCTTGCGGGGCAGCAGTTGCGTTCTTGGGGTTGATGTTGGGGCTGGTGGCGTTGATGGTGTCTTGAACTCGCGGGGCGGCGGGACTGTCAATGCTGGTGTCAGCTATTGGGGTTGGCGGGGTGGCGGTTGTGTCGGGACGGGAGGCTGGTGGCGAGGCACTTTGCTTTGTGGGTTTTGCTGAAATCGGAGGTGCTGAGGGTGGGCAGAACGTCGGCGTTGTCGAGTGTGTGGGCGGCGGCTTGAGTCTTGCAGGCTTTGCTGAGGTCGGAGGTGCTGAGGGTGGTGCTGATTCAAGCATCAGGAAAACGGCAAAATGCTGAATGCTTCTTAATGCTTCTTAATGCTTCTTTATTGCTCTTATTAAGCAGGGTGCCCTTCTTAATAAGCGGATAAGAGGCATTAAGAGTCATTAAGAAGCATTCAGCATTTTGCTGTTTTCCTGATGAGGTAAAGCCGAGGTGCGTTGGCGTTGGACTTGCGAGCGGCGGCACGGGTCTTGACGTCTGTTGCAGGCCTGGCAGCAGCGTTGTGTGTTGCAGCTGGGTCGACTTGCAAATTTTGGGGGTCTTGAGTTGGCGGTCACAGCTGAAGGGTGTTGGCTTCGGAGTCAGTGCCGGCAGCGGTGTTCTTGCGGGTGGTGACTAGATCTTGAGAGCTGTTTACGGGCGGCGGGTCGGGGACGTTGGAGATTTGAGGATTGTCAGCGTTGGGCCTGCTGGCGGTGGCGTTCTTGCGGTTAGCGGGGACCCTGAAGGGCGCTGAAGGGAGGCGGCTTTGCTCTTGAGGGTGTCGAGGGCGTTGCTTTTGTGAGGCTTGTGAACGGTCTCTGTTTTGTGGGTGAGTTTGCTGTTGTGGACGCGGAGGTTGTGAAGCATGTGGGAGTTGGCAGGAGGCGGGTCTGGGTCGTTTGAGACTTGAGGGCTGTCGACATTAGCCTTGCGGGTGGGGACGGGGTCTTGAGAGTTGGAAAAAACAGGTGGCAGCGGTGGCTTAGACGGGGGCTTCGGTGGACGTGCGGGCACAGGGCTGGCTGACTCGGGCGGTGGCTCAGGCGGAGGTTCAAGGCATGTAGGCTGGGGTGTCTCCGGAGAAAACGTGTCGCGGTGTGGAGGGGAAAAGACGTCTGGACAAGTGAAGAGATGGGAGACGAAGCGAGCACACAACTTGGCTGTTGCTTCGCATCCATGATACGGGTCACTCTCACTCGCAGCGGCAGCGTTTTGGGCCTCGCAAAGGTGGAGAATCGGCGGTGGTGACGCATGTGTGAATGTGATTGGCAACGGCGGTGGCTCAGGCGGCAGCTCGAGAGGCAGAGGAGTCGTGTACAGGGCACTACTAGTAAGCGGCAGAGACAGTGGAGACAGCGGACGACAGCGCCGCATCCTGTGCAAAGCGCTCAAGCAAGCGTACGGTGGCCACCTTGAAGTCCTGCACAACGTCGTCCGAGTCCAGCGGCAGGTGATCAACTGGAAATAGGCAACAATAAATGCATGTTTTGGCACAACCTATCTTGACGGAACCAACTGTCTTTGGCAGGTAAACTAACAGTGTACCACGTTCGGACACTTCAAATATCTCGCTCAATCCTTACTCTTTCCACACAAACATTTAAGTAGTATATCTCATACATCCTCTGAACACAATGTATTCTTTTTTTGATGAAAATCTTATTGTATTGCGATCACGAAAAGCAACAATCTGCTGACCAATTTTCTTTTTTTTGAATCCGAATTTGTATTCCGCAGCGCGTTCAATGAGGAGCAGCATATGTGACTACGTATTAAGCTTAGGAGTTGTATGGTATGTAATTGGGTCGGGTTTGACTAAGGTATGACGGTAGGGTGATAGGGTGCGGTGATCGTGTGGGGTTTGTGGCGGGCCTGACAGCCGCACGTTAGGTTTCTCATCCCGGGTCCCATGCCTGCGGCTTCGCACAAGCTCCAGTCTACTCAAAAAACTAAGGACCACTTGGACCCGCTTGGGGTGGTTGAAGAGCTGTTGGATGTTTCGGAGGCGGCCGTTTACCGCGAGGTATTTTCGGCACGCATCGTTGTAGAGCGGACAGGCCATGAGCACATGCTCGATGGTCTGGATCGGCTCGCTGCATGGGCAGGCGATCTGCTCCGGTGTATGATTTGGGTAGACGCGTTGCGTGTACGCTCCCACAAATGCGTGGCCCGTGATTATCCTGTACATAGTGCAGATAGTAGCTCTTGAAAACTTAGCTGTTTGCGCCACCCTATTTGGAGGGGCAGCTTCTCCAGTTCGCTTCAGGTGGGGCTTTGAAGGCAGGATGCAGCCTGCCATCTGGGGGTTTTGTGAGTGCCATTCGGTACACAAGCGATGTCCGCAGCGCTTGGTGCCACTGCTCGGCCCATCCCTGGTAGGCTTGCTGCTTCGCGGTTGCTTTCTGTTTCTTAGTTGTGTGCGGTTCTTCGATCTCCTCTAAGTTTGCCACCTGGATCGCTTTGAGGGCCGTTTGTTTGGCTCTTCGGAAGCCGACTAGTTTGCAGCTACTTGGGAGCCATGTAATCATGAGGTTCAGATCTGGGTAGTCTCGCATCAGCCCGTCTATTCGACTGATATGGCTTAGGGATACTGCTTGATCCTCATGGGGTGAAGGATTTATCGCCCTGGAAGCTGCTGCCGCTGTTGGCAGGAAGAGTCGTACTGTGTGAGTTGTAGACGCGGCTGGAGTGCAAGTGCGTCAGCGAGGTAGCGTTCAGAGATCGGAGGGCGGAATCTGCCTCCGTTACCGTCTCCCCAAGAACTTCCTCGCGATGTACTGTTTCCCTACCCTGGTGGTAAAATGTTAGTTGTTACTCCGGCTCGGCATTCCCTCGCGAATTCCTCCACCGCTGTCTTTAGGGAGGCGTTGTCAGGCTTCGGGGTGAGCCGTACCCTATCGTTGCACCTCAGGGCGTCGGTTGGCAGCTCCGGGAAGGGGTCCACTCTTGGCTTTTGAGGGACTGCTTTGGAGGCCAGGGACCTAAGTACCGTGTTGGCCCTCGGATTGTTTGGAGTGGTGAGCAAGGTGGTGAGGGGAGTTCTGCCGGCGTCGGGTCGTACCCGAGGTCGCCTAGTCGCCTCCGGAGTTGGCTGTCGTTGGGGACTCTATACAGCCTGAGTGCCGTGTTTTTAGTGAGGAGATCCAGTCGCAGGTTCATCGGAGTACCGAGAGGAGTTGATCAGGGTTCTCTCGGGGTGGTCCGGAAGGTGCCCGAGAATCAATCTGCTGACCAATGCCGTGTTAGAGTTTTCATGGTTGAGTGCCAACGATAAGATAAGATAAATGCTACTGTAAGATCGCGACCTTCAGTAGGGCTGCAACGAACTCCGACTCAGGTATGACAAACCTGCTTTTCTACTCAGTACTCAGTGCATTTCCCATCAAAAAAGTGGTTGGATTCTATTTATGCAAGCTACAAGATGGCATGTGTCAAGTTTCATAGTGATTAAGCAAAAAAATGGGTGATACTAAGGCGTGCGTGAGGCTGAAGGCGCGAAGCGTAAGCGAGACGAGGTGCGACGCGAGGATGAACGGCGACGCTGGTGCAGAAGGTGGGGCTGCGACCGACCCTGACAAGGCAGAGGCCATCGTCTTCCTCCCCACCCGCCCGAACCGCGACCTCCTCGGCCCCACTCCCACCCACATCCCCTACCGTGACCCGTTTGCCGGACAGGTCAACATCAAACTCAAGCCGCAGGTACGCTACCTCGGCGTATACATTGACTCCAAGCTGTCATGGATGCCCCACGTCAAAATCATGGCCGCCCGCGCACGCTCCACCGTCCAGAGCCTCGCCATCCTCGGTAACTCTGTCTGCGGCCTTCAGTTTGCTGCCTGGCGCCGCCTCTTCCACGCTCTCGTCGTCCCCGTCCTTACGTATGGGATCGCGTGCTGGCACCCTCTGGAGGGCACATGCAAGGGACTCATCTCCGTCCTCCAGGTGGCACAGAACGATGCCTTGCGTAAGATGAGCGGGTGCTTCCGCACCACGCCCATCGCCCCCCTTCACAACCTCATGGCCATCCCCCCCATCGAGTTCACAGCGCAGAAATTAGTCCGCTCCTATAGCGACCGGCTAGCCCGCCTTCCCCCTCCCACCTTCTCCACACGATCACTTCTCACAAACCGGCGGCGTCCGCCTACGCCCCCTTTGCCCCACCCACCACTCTCACTCGCCTCCTCGGCGCCTCCAACCACACTCACGCTACCCACAGTCCTCACACGCCCCTGCCTCCCCTCCGCGATCGGTTCATCCCCGCCTCTGACCGCCTCTCCTTCCTCCCCCATCAGCGCGACGCCACCCCTCGCCTCAGGGCCGAGACCAAACGGTGGATGACACGCAAGGCTGCTGTCTGCCCGGTCCTCTTCATTTCCGAGGTCTCCTCTTCCTCCGAACAGGGCTTCATCTCCACCTGGGCTGTCCAGACCAATCGCCCCATGTACGGCGGCCTTGTCACCCACCTCACGCGGGCCGGCTCCCAACTCTCCGCTCTCCTCGCCGTGGTCACGTCCCCCCAGTTCCTTAAAGACTCGGGGCACTTCAATAGGGTGGACATCCTCCTCCCCTCTCACACGATCGATGCTCACACCCGGTCTCTTTCGAGTGGCCATGGCCCTCTACTGCCTCTCTCTGCCCGCCTACATTCTTTTATCCGCGTCTTCCTGGCCCTTCCGGGGTCGCCGTCCCTCTCTTTCAGACGGTTTTCTCCCCTATGGGCGCACGCTGCACACCTTCGAGATTTTGTCGCTCATCTTGACGACGACGATCTCCCTTTGCAGCTGGTGGCGGGTCCTCCAGATCGTAAGGAGCAGATGTACGCCGAGTGGCAAGCCGCCCACATCCCCTCTTCCCACCCCGCGCACATCTCGTGCCGCCTCCCACCCGACAGCAACCGGCCCCCTCTGTAACACCCGGTGGGTGCTGAGATGTTAAGTTTGATAAGAGAGAGACAAGTTCACCAAGAACTTCACACAACACAGAACTAGCCCAATCGGGGTCGTGTTGCAAAGTTTCGTAGGTAAAATGTAGTCTACTGTACAGGAGGGCAAATGCGTGCCCTTTTATCTACAGTTACTTAGGTACTAGTTTTCGAGTCCATAGACCCAATGCTATTGTTCTTTGCCCTTTCGCGGGCGCGTTATTGTTCTCGTGGTCCCTCAGACCACCTCTATTATCAAGTGATTTTCATTCTTATTCTCATTTCTCAAGGCAAGACGGGGCGCGAGCCCCAGTCTCGCGTTGCGTGCTCAGTCGCAGTGCTCGACAACGCATTCGTGTTCCGAACGCGTCTCGGCTTTGTTCTTCATCCCCGCGGTCTCCGCGGGTGCCTTGGCTTCTTGTTCATTTGATTTTCATCGAGCAGGGTGGAGCTGATCAGCGTTCTATTGTTCGCGCCCGTGTTTGAGGCAGGGTACTCGTGTAGGTGCTCGAGTATCGGTACGCGCGTCGCGTGCGTGGTCATGTGTTGTTCTGATTTCGTAAGACGCGCTACTCTTAACCAGCGGCCTTACACCCTCCCTTCATACGTGGCTTACTGGCCAGAGGGAATCGACGCCTATTCTCTGCTGGGGTTCAACTCTCCACCGGCCACGCCTTCACCTCGTCCTACTCCCTCCGGTTCCGCCCCACAGCTGGGGACCGCACGGAGTGCCTCTGCTCCACGCCGCTCTCGCGCAAGTCTCACACGGCTCGTCACGTCATCCTCGACTGCACCCGCCACCGTGCAGCCCGTCTCACAGCCTTTGGGACCGAAGTCCCCTCCTTCGCCCATATTTTCTCCACGTTCGCCGGAGGATTCCAACTTGGGGAATTCCTCCATCTCTCCCGCGACCTCCTCCACCCCCTTCCACCTCCGGAACCTACTTTCCGCTCGCCGAGTCCCGACTGAGCTGCCGGCCGGCTTCTTTACTGACAGGCATGGTAATGTCGCCTTTGATCCCGCCCTCTTCACGATGAAAGTCGAGGAGGAAGAAACGGACTTATTCGATTAGTTACCTACTCTCTATCTCACACGTTTTGTACGCGCCTCTTTACCTCACGTTGCTCACACTACATACGTCTCGCTGCGCTCTCCAGTAGAGTACCTGTCTTATAGTTGTAAAACTCGGACAATAAACTCATTCCAAAAAAAAAAAAAAAAAAAAAAAGGTGGGGCTGCGCAAGTCAGCACGAGAGGGGGCAACTGGAGAGAGGAGGGCGACAATGCGGAATGAAGGCGAGACGAGACGAAGTGCACACGGCAGCGCGGTGTGGAGAAAAAAGGATCACACAAAAGAAGACAAAGTGTGTGTTTGCGGCGGCATGAGACAATGATCACAATGATCACATGGACTAGAGCCAGCTTTATATACATGCAATCCTGGTACCTACCTGAGTTACCATTCGATTTGAGAACGTGTGTAAGAGGTAAGTAATAAGATGAAAGGTGAATCGAATTGGGAAGGAAGGCCCAGAAGCCCCAGGAATAATGGAAAAGGGGAGGGAGAGATCAAACCCCTTCAAAGGTTATTCATCCCCTTGGTTTGTGATGGGCCCAGGTGACAAGGCCACCACTGATGGGGATGAAGGGACGGTGATGTATTCCAGAGAGGGTCGGCGTCTGCACATATGCTTACGCAGAGGGGACCGAGAAGAGTTGGCATCATTGCACGGCCGGGTGACCGTGCGGGAGACGTCATCTGCAAGTTTGTGCTTTAGGTCATGGTTCACATCCATGAGCCTCACCTGTTCCTCCTGAACTTCTTCTATCTCCTTCCGAACCGCTTCGATGTCCGCAATGAGACATTCGCGACTTTGATCCCACGAGACCTGGAGATCGTGACTGGCCGTCTGCGGTGAACCACGTAATGCACAGTGACGGGCATAAATTGCTGCCCTGAGAGATGGATTGTCATTGCTTTCAGGCAGATCGGCGAGGTAATGCCTAATGTAACCATCACAAGATGGACATTCTTTACGGTCGTGTTGGATGAGGTAGGTAATATTGTTAAATTCCCACATAAATGGGAACAATGATGGGCTTCTCGAGGCTGTCATGCGTCGGGCAAGTGACAACCCCAGTGGCCCATGCTGGTATGGCAGGGGCTTTACAAGTTGACGTGTATGAGCCATCGTGCAAGTGGTTAGGGTATAAGGGCAGTTGGGCCGTGGGGACGATCGGCCACCTGAGAGTTCGAAAGGTATAATGGACCGCGGTCAGCAACACCCTGTCACGGGGAATTCTTATTACCAATCGATGCAGTGTTTCAAAACGTCATCTTCATAATGACTTCCATACTTCCATACAGTACTGTGGCTGACCCCCCGTTCGGACGGACCCCTCGTTCGGACAGTCACACTATGGCCACACACTCAGTGCATTTTATATCAAAAAAAGGATTGGAGTATGTTTATACAAATACAAGATGGCATGTATCAAGTTTCATAGCGATTGAGTAAATATTGAGTGAGTAAATGTGGGGTGTCCGAACGGGGGGTCAGTCACAGTATCCAGTGGCGCAACTCATGTGTGGATCTACAGGGCCCTCAACATCCTCATCTCAATGCTCGGCGCTCAGCGCTCAGCTCCAACAGTATGCGCCGCACGAGCGTGGTTTTTCTATGCCTTTCTTGCCATCTCGCAATACCATTAACCTTCTATTTGTGACAATGATGGCGCTGTGACTCTTGAGCGACTTTTCACTGTCCTACATGATGGACCGGTGTTCCACCAGAAGCGAGCTTCAGTATCGGCCGTCATTCTTCTCAGTCTAGCCGTCTTTGTCGCTTTCTCGACATTGTTTTGGTTGTAACCAGAGGGCTGGTTGCAGTGGGCTTCGGGTAGGTGCAACGATGGCCGCAGCACGCCCCAGCCAGGCCTTGGGAATCGCCGAACGACGACAATGGCGAGGCATCGTAGCTATGATTCGGAGGCATGCAGTGCGAGTATCTAATCTACTAGTTCCATTTGGACAGATCAAAACTGCGTAGAGCCAGAGCTGCGGGCCGTGCACGGCAACGTTGACCGGTCGCGTGATCGAAACTCTGTCTTTCGCGCAAACCAACATGTGCACAAGAAACGCTACGGACAATCGACCGCCTGCAGGGGACAATTGTCCCACCTTGGTTGTCGTGTTCACGTATTCGTGCTCATGCTGCCAAGCTGCAGAGTTAGTCATTGGCCCGAGTAGTCATCAATAGTCCCTTGACGGGCCAGCGCTAGGACCGTTTTGCTTCTTTCCGGGAGAGGAAAGAATCCGGCAGTGAAGGGAAGGGCCGCCTAAACCTCCTAGACCATAAATTCCCGAAAGACGCAAATAGACATGATGCGGCCGAAATCCTACCTGATCCTTCTCCACCGCGACGCTTCGTGTCAATTATTGTCCGACCAAATAGGAAGTCACGACTATCACAACCATTGTCCAGACGTCCGATCGCCTTCAATACAGTAAGTATGCATTCACACGTGTATGATGTGCAATATAAACTCAAAATCGACATCCCCAGCCTAGTCAACTGTAACGGTCCCGTGAATCGGATTTGGTTGAAAAGAGCGGACGATGGCGTCTCGCATCCCGTGGGTCGGTGACCAGCCTGGCAAGTTCGAGATTCCGACACAAGAGCCGTTGGAACGTCATCAAAGCGAGACATTGGCACACGATTGGATATATCGCCACGGTAAGCCAACACATTTGGTCTATGCATATGCATGCCGATATATTAATTGGACGTTGAGATCGACGGGCCAGCGTCCATTTTTTCATCCCCCTTACCCAAGAGCTCCCAAGTTGCATTGACGTTGTACATTTCCTCACTAGCAACCACCCATGGACCACCCAACTGACGACGATGACTGCTTCTCTGTGCAACTCGATGGCAGCGACATGTTTCCAAAGGCTTCGAAGGTGAGTATCTATGCCTCCGACCGACCGTCTCTGCTGGTACTGACCTGCATTCCAATTTCTAATCAGACAATCCTCCGGCAGAGGTTCACGATGAGACGATATAATCTGGAACACGATGGTCGGCTTACAAACTTGGTCAAGACCATGGAGTGAGTCCCATAATATGCGCTCGGTAATCGGCGCCGCGCTCAATTGAGTTACCACTCCTAGACGGCCTGTCGACGATGTTACTCATTGCTCTATATCCACCCCTCGTGCTGGCGACATGATAACCGAGTCAATCATGGCAATCCTCCAACCACACACATCCTCCCCGTCGTTGCGTGTCATCGCACGCACTATAACTAGTCTGATGTCGGGGAATTTCTGTGACGACGACCTCCGCCAGGTTTTGAATGCTCAACTCGACACGTTGGCCATTTCTCCTCAAGCAAAGCAAGCCATTGTACCTGCTCTCTTCGGCATCACGAAGCTGACAGAAGTACAATCACGAAGGTGAGGCATGTCTCTGCTTCGTGTTGCTACTTGTATTCTCACCGCTTTCGTCGACATATATATTAGCACGCCCACGCCTCAATCACAAACTGAGTCTGTGTCGGCGTCGTTGTGCTCTGGTGTATCTTTCGATTCACGGCCTGGGGGCTCCTCACTCCCTTATCAGACGCGCCAGCGCTCATTTACTTCTAACTCTGGAAGCGGCCACACTATCTGGTATTTTGCCAGGTCCGATGCGAACCTTCCGTCGCCGCCTGTGGTCCCTCAAGCCAAGACGGGACATCTTTATGTCCACCTGAACACGTCCACCAACGGCTATCAATACTGGATGCTTGGCATGAACAGTCAGTGGGAGAGCGTTTCGAAGGGCTCGGAAAGCCCACTGAACCACGATCGAGTCCTCTCAATCCGTTCCAACAGCGAACCAAGTTGGTTACTCGAGCGTCGACTAGTGATGTGCAAGGCCCGGCCCAAAGCCGTCAAGCCCCGGCAGCCGAGCCGTATAAGCCTGAGCCGAGCCGGGCCTTGAGCGCGGCTTTGCAGGCTTCGGGGCCCGGCTTGAGGTGTGCAAAGCCTGAGCCGGGCCCCGAAGCCGCGGCTTTCCTTTCCTTTTTCTTTGTTCATACCGCACGTAGACCTTTAGACTGCATCAGGAAAACAGCAAAATGCTGAATGCTTCTTAATGCTTCTTAATGCTTCTTTATTGCTCTTATTAAGCAGGGTGCCCTTCTTAATAAGCGGATAAGAGGCATTAAGAGGCATTAAGAAGCATTCAGCATTTTGCCGTTTTCCTGATGTGGTCATCGATCATCGCTAACTCGTAGCTCGTTTGGATTCGGAGTGCCCGCCAAGGTGATCGACTTGTCAGCGCGTCAGCCTTTAGCAACTCCAGCTAGCATGCCCAAAACCACGACTGCAATGTTTCCTCCTCCCCTTTCCCATGCAACTGCCCGTCTTTTCGACTCTTTTTCCTTCTCCATTCGACTATCTTCATCTTTCCTTCTTCGATCAGATCCAAGCCGTTACAAGATCACTGCTACCGTCCGTCAACATCGTCGCCGAAGTCACCGCCTTCCATCAGTTCCATGTTCTTTTGACCTTTTCCTTTGGTCACTCTGTGATGGTTTTCTCCTTCCTGGTCATCGCTGTGACCTCAGGTGAGCCCTCTTGTTTCCCTTTAGCCCTTCTCTTTGTGCTAAGTGCTAACCTCTTCAGTACTTGTAGTCACCGCGAAGCCACCCGCGCCCACCATCTGCGATCTATTTTAAGTCGTTCCCTGTCGGCCTTCGTCGGACAACGTCCAGCCCCTGTGTTGCTATGCGCCGGTGAGTGCCAGTACGAGGTGGCACGAACGGTGCCCAATACTGACCATTGCCTGCCTTCTCCCGAACACACATGACCCGTCTTTGCAGCGTGCGGCGACCATTGCCCATGCGGCCCCGGGCCCTCTTGGAGACGCGACGGCCTCTTCCCGAGATAGCTACTCTTGTTCCCCATCAATCGTGGCCCACACCCACCTCTATCTGTCTCAAGGCCACCACCACCGTCCAGGAGCTGCTCGCATGCAGTGCCGGAAGCAGCCCCGAGACCTCGCTGCGCCTCATCATCGGTGCGCAGCATGTTGTGTTTTTTTGACTTGTGTGGTAGATCTGATGAATATGCCATGCAGCCAACGCTCCTCTTGCCATTTGGGTATCAATACATGCACTGCGGTCACCCCTACACCGCGACCTGGTGTATCCGCCTTAGCCTGCCGCTTTTCGAGTGTGAGCGTCTGGCGCACCTCACCAACCACATCCTTGCCAAGGGGTATCTCCCCTCTAAGGCATACTCTCTCGTATCCTGAAGGCTGCACGCGGGAAGCATATCGTCAAAGTCAAAGAACATATTAGCTTTCTTTTAGGACAGTTCTAAACTACATCTGATAGCAAAAATAAACTACACTCCTTTGTTTACTTTCCTCTCAGTCAAGGCCAACTGGCCCACACAGACTGATGCGGAGTGGGCACGACCCATGGTCTTGAGGGGGAGCCTCCCTGCGAGGAGGTCGTCGCATTGCCAAAGGGCTGAGGCCAGGCCGCCAGGGTTGAATTGGTCGATGAAGATGAAGCCGCTCGCGTGCACCTTGAGGGTGTGGAGCCAGTGGATTGGCTGGACGAGTTCGGGCCCTACCTAGGCCCCCAAGGGTCCGAGGCACGATTCCGAGTCCGTGACAGGTGGACGAGGCGCCGCAACCACGCACGGTCGAGACCATGTGCAAGACCGAGTGGCCTGCACAAGGGCGCCCGACCGAGACGGAGGTCACGGTCCTCACGGAGCGACTCAAGCGAGCCACGATGGAGGAGGCCATCACCCGAGTTCTTAAGGCAGAGGCTGCTCGGGAGGAGGTTATCGTGTCGCCAAAGGGGCCCAGGGCCAGGGTTGATGAAGACGAAGCTGCTCGCATGGATCTTGAGGGCGTGGAGCCAGCAGTCGCGGGATTTGCTGAACGAGCTCGGGCCCCAGGCCCCCAGCGGTTCGGGGCACGATCCCGAATCCGTGACAAGTGGACGAGGCACCGCAACCACACACGGTCGAGACCATGTGCAAGACCGAGTGGCCTGCACAAGGGCGACCGACCGAGATGGAGGTCACGGTCCTCACGGAGCGACTCGAGCGAGCCGCGATGGAAAAGGCCACCACCCGAGTTCTTGAGGGGGAGGCTCCTTGGGAGGAGGCATCGCGCCGTCGACCGAGATGGAGGTCATGGTCCTCACCAGAGCGACTCGAGCGTGCCATGATGGAGAAGGCCGCCACCCGAGTTCTTGAGGGGGAGCCGGGGAGGCTCCTTGGGAGGTGTCGCACCATCGACCAAGACAGAGGTCACCGTCCTCACCAGAGCGACTCGAGCATGCCATGATGGAGAAGGCCGCCACCCGAGTCCTTGAGGGGGAGGCTCCTTGGGAGGAGGTGTCGCGCTGTCAACCGAGACGGAGGTCACGGTCCTCACCAGAGCGACTCGAGCGAGCCATGATGGAGAAGGCCACCACCCGAGTTCTTGAGGGGGCTCCTTGGGAGGAGGCGTCGCGCCGTCGCCAGAGGGGCCTGGCCAGGGTCAAGGGAGTCGCATGAGGGGGGGTTGTCCATGCGCATCGTTGTGGCAAAGAGGGAAACGGGGTTGCAAGCACTTGATCACATGACTAAAGCCGCGGCCTAAGCCTGAGCCGGGCCTGGGCTGGGCCTGAGCCGACATGTAGGGCCCGGCTCACATATCCTCCAAGCTGAGGCCGTCTCAAGCCGGGCCTAAGCCCCGGCTTTCGAGCCGGGCCGGGCCCTGCACATCACTAGCGTCGACAAGCACTATGCAAAGCAGAAAGGAGAGGGCAACGCAAGAGAACTCATTCCACGCGTAGTCGTAGGGTTTTTACTTGTCGACCTGTATTTAGTTTACACCGAACTACCGCGATGAGGCCCTTTTTGTCACACCACGTCTCTGTCAATGCTCCTCTGGTACGCGGATCTTCGTTCTGGTCATAATTTATGAAATCTTGACTCTGATGGATCTCCCACAATTCGTAACTCTCAGTGTTGTCCGTCATTGAGCTGAGGTTGTTCTTGTCACACTAATCGTCATAAACTCCAAGTCGTCGCACTCCTATGCAATACGAATATGCACCTGCACCTACTCCTCTCGCATGAGAATTTTTTTTTTTTGGATGATCATCTAATTTTGTCCAACAATAGGGTCATTCAAAGTTGTACTTATTTCCTACTTATTGGTCTACTTATTGTCTCACTTATTTGTCGCTTTTTTCGAGTCAATAATGAAGAATTTTAAGGAAACCAATAAGTGATGAAATGACCTGGATTGACCATTATTCTTATTTGGCCACTTATTGGCCCTCACTTATTGCACCACTTATTCTGAAATTCAAACCCAGATCGTTTCGAAGTCCGACCGTCGTTGCGGTTGCGGGGCCAGAGCAGCCCCACACACCGACACCACTCGCCCACCGCCCTACGACACGCCGTCAACGCGTCAACGCCCGCACCCTCGTCGTCGTCGCCGCCGCCGATCGTCCATTTCCTGCTCCTTCCTCTTCAACCCCTTGCCTCGCCAGGATCATCTCAGCAAGATTCAGGTGCAATTTTCTTTTTTTTCTTCCACATCACCTTGTGTTCTAACAAATGGTTTGTTTTGCAGACACTGTCGACCGCCCACGTCACGCGCATGGCGCCTCGCGCCGTGCCACGCACGACCTCGCCGCCACGCCGCCTCCAATGCCCCTCGCTCGCAAATGCGTGGGGTGTGTGTGCAACAGTGCCCGGCCGCCTGACGGCCCCAACGACGACGCCTTGCGACGACCCCGACGACATTGGCCTCCGACGACACCGACGACGACGGCCTCCTCTGACGACCCCTCCAACGACGGCCCCCTCCAACGATGGCCCCCCTCCAACGACGGCCCACCTGCCACGACAGGCCCCGTGTTAGACGGTCCCCTGCAAAGACGGCCCCCTCCAACGACGGCCCTGCCACGACGACGCTGCCGCCACGCCACCTCCAACGCTCCCCCTCGCTCGCAAATGCGTGGGGGGTGTGCGCAGCAGCTCCCCGCCGCCGACGGCCCCCGACGACGACGCCCCCTCGACGACGCCCCCCTGCGATGACCCTCTCCTTCGACGCCCCTCCGACGCCGGCGATGGCCCTGTGACGACGGCCATGACGGGCCCCCGCTAGAGGACCCCCTGCCACGACGACGCCCCTGCATGACGACCCCCCTCCCCCGACGACCACCCTGCCACGACGACGTGGCCTGGGATGGTGATGTTTAATGTGAGTGGGCACCCATTCTTTTGGTGCCCCGGAACTGACAGGATTTCTTTTTGTGGGCAGGTTGTCTTTGAAGAGCCTGGCGACATCACCCGCATCCTCGCCTCAGGCCCCGGGCATTCCAGGCGACGCGACGGCCTCCTCCCAAGGAAGTCCCCCCTCAAGACTGGTGTTGGCCCCCAGAGTGGGGCCCCTCATCAAGACTTCGGGGCTCGCGCCCGCTCGGTCGGTCGCTTTTGTGCAGGCCAGTTGGCCTTGCACATGGTCCCGACCATGCGCGGCTGCAGTGCCTCGACCGCCTCGCCCTCGGACTCGAAATCGTGCCCCAAACCGCCGGGGATCTCAAGACAGGAGGGGTCGCGAGCAGGTAAGGTGCTCGATTCCGGACTCCCCACCCCGACGCCCCTCTCACTCGCAAAGGCGTGGGGGGCGCAAGCGAGAATCCGGCCGCGACGCCCCGACCTGACATCCAGACCTCGCACGCATACGCGGGGGGTGCGTGCAACGGCGCGCGCCCGCGACTCCCTACCCCCGACGCCCCCTCTCACGCAAACGCGGGGGTGCGTGCAACAGCGCGCGCCCGCGACCCCCACGCCCCTTCGCACGGGGGTGCATCAACAGCGCCCGCCCGTGGCCACCCACCCCCGACGCCCCTTCGCACGCAAACGCGTGAGGGTGCGTTGACAGCGCCCGCCCGTGACCACCCACGCACGCCCCCTTGCACGCAAATGCGGGGGTGTGTGCAACAACGTCCACCCGCGGCCCCCCACCCCCGACGCTCCGACGCCCGCAAACGCGTGGGGGTGCGTCAACGGTGCCCGCGACCCCCACCCCGGCACCCCCTCGCATGCAAATGTTTGGGGGAGTTTGTGATATTTTGTGTTACCTTATTCTTACTCGAGTAGTGTACATCTCTGTATCTAATGTATATAATTGTTTAATAGATTTTTTTATTTAAATGTGTTTACTGTAGTGGGAGGCGGCATTGCCCCCACTACCTCTTTGTTGTTTGTGTGCCTGGCCTGTGTGACGTGTGAGACGCGTGAGCGCGTGATGTGTGATGATGACTTTAGGGTGGGCCAAGGCCCACTTAATGGGACTCGCGACTTGTCATTTTTCGTTGCAGTGAGGGGCCTCGGACACCGGACCGGACCGGAGTTTTTCGAAGTTTAAACTCAGTTAGGTGGTGCCGAAAATTTTCCGGTCCACAAATAAGTGATTATTTGCTACTTATTGTGATTTCAGGGGGAGGGGGGTTTCAAAGTTGGACTTATTTCCCACTTATTGGGTTTCTTATTTGGCCACTTATTGGGCATTTGGCTGTAAAACGCGAATAAGTGACCAAATAAGGAGCCCAATAAGGAGGAAATAAGTCCAACTTTGAACGACCCTAATGAAGGTCCAGGGTTCAGGCGTTCAAGTTCCGTCCGCCTTTTCCCCCTCATGGTGTTCTCTGAGTCCCGGTCGTCACCAACGACTTCATATGATTCATGCCTTTGAATGTAGACAATTCAGGTTAAAAGGGAGAAAACGCCGTACAATGGGATCGGTAGACGATCACGAGTAAGCCTTTTGAAGGGTACAATAGGCACGGTCGTGCCAGTGGTGCATCCTTGAAATTCGGCGCTAGCAGATCTAGAAGCCCCAGATCTAGAGCTGATGAGACGGTGTCCTCGAGCCATTCCAAGAGTACAATGGGTTGCGGTCTCTGTCTTATCCTTCTGCTGTAACGTAACTACCAGACATGTCTAGTCATCTACAGGGAGCTGGTTGGACACCGCTCTCAAGCCCGTCTGGGAGCACAATTGGTATTGCTTGTACCTTCCTAACGCATCTAGTTGTCTATGCGGACTGATATTGCAATTGCGCATCGCACCTAAGACTCTTTGGGGACATAATGGGTGGGCCTTTCTGTACGTACGCCATTGACGGGGATCGCAGGCTTAGTTTTTAGTTGGAAGGCGCAATTAACTGATCGCCAGTTGTCTCTTCCTGACTTGTAGGCAATCATGACCGTGACGCATTTAAGTTTTAGCGACTGAGAACGTTTTCCAGCATATTTCCCCCAACCCTTCACTTTCAGAGTTTTCACCTTCGGCCAACCAATATCAGCGATGCCTATTCACCGCCACACGCTTGGCGTCCGCGTGAGTGTTTACAATTCTCTGTGCGGATGGCTAGTAATTGAAATCTGTATCTTTACGTCCCAGACAAAGCGTGGAAGTGTTGCTGGCTGCCTGTGGCAGAGAGCCCCTCGACGAAATGTCATACACGCATTTGATGCGGATATACCCATGCGAGCGAGTACCATCCACCCCCCCTACGTCAATGTCGAGGGGTGTTCTCTATGCCAACCCTTGCACCACCAGAGGTGTTCGACACTCTAATCCAAGTCCATGGCCACACGCTTTTGGTGTCAGGCTACTTTGACGAGCGACTTGAGAAAAACCCGAATTTAAAGCGTGACTTCCCTTTCATTCCTTGGCGTGGGGAAATAGCAGTGCTCTTTGTAGGTAAAAGAAAGCACTTTCTAAACCGGGGCCCGCCTGGGTCTATCATCCACTTGGCTATTACACAGTGGGTTTCTATCCACTATTCTGAATACAAGCTCATCAGGAAAACGGCAAAATGCTGAATGCTTCTTAATGCTTCTTAATGCTTCTTTATTGCTCTTATTAAGCAGGGTGCCCTTCTTAATAAGCGGATAAGAGGCATTAAGAGGCATTAAGAAGCATTCAGCATTTTGCCGTTTTCCTGATGCTCATCAACTCTGCAGATATATGGGTGCATGTTTAGCTCGTGCGGAGCTCAGTGCGCCTTTTCCCACGCGCATGAGGATGTTTGTATATTTCCACTTGAAAGAAATTTAGCTTCTGATGCAATATCCTGGTGTGTTAGTGATGGATTTGACTTCTCCGGCGAACACGAGCACATCTGTGGACGGTGTGGAGCGTATTGATGTCTTGTTTGGTGTGTAGTCGGGTGGAAACTGTGCGGTGGCAACTACGGAAATATCATGATAAATTCTCTTCAATAGCCCAACCGAATTTCTTATTTTTGTTTTCAAAATGTCTGATCAGCGTTGTGAGAATTTGAATTATCGATCATTGTCCGACCAACTGGGAGTTCGGTATCACAGCCATTGTCCTGCGTGTGATGTCTGGTCGTCCGTACAAACCTTGGTACAAACCTTGGTACAAACGTCCGTAATTCACGCGCAACATAAACGCAAAATCCACACCCCATTGACCCCAAAGTAACTTGGACCCTCCCGCTTGTGTTGTCAGTTGTCACACCACCGTTCAAAGCATGAACTATAACAAACTAGTTCACTTTCATTATCAAATGTTTTGTACGTTTCCGAGGCCGGGAGCCGCGGGCCGTGCAAGCAGCGCTGACGCTGACGCATATTTTTTTTCGCGTTTCCCGGACCAGAACGCTACGGACAATCGACTGATTGATCACCTGCAAGGGACAATTGTCCCACCTGGTTGTCGTGTTCACGTATTCGTGCTCATGCTGCCGGGCTGCAGGGTTGGTCATTGGCCTCAGTAGTCCAAATTGCCGTCTTGACACGTCCAGGTGAACTTCAACCTTCAAGTCTTGTCCGTGCCCTTCCGCTTCAAGGAATCTGTGCCTTGAACTCATTCACAACCGTGACACTTTTACGCTGACCAATACCAGTGAGCTCAAAGTGGTCAATGTGCAAGACGGTGCCTGCGTGTCATTATAATCTCGACCACTCAGGCATACTGTATGTCCGCAACCTGTCACTGACTCCTGGAGTGCTTGCCTTGAGGAAGCGCCGACGCCATGTGTAAGGCCGCTGGTTAAGAGTAGCGCGCCTTACGAAAGCAGAACACGTGACTACGCGCGCGACACGCGTACCGATATTCGAGCACCTCCAGGTGTACCCTGTCTTACACACGCGCGCTATCAATAAACTCTCGAATTGTCCCACCCCGCTCGATGATAAATAACTGAACAAGAAGCCAGGGCATCCGCGGAGACCGCGGGGATGAAGAACAAGGCCGAAACGCGTTCGGAACATGAACGCGTTGTCGAGCCTTGTGATTGAGCACGCAACGCGAGACTGGGGCTCGCGCACCGTCTTGCTCTAAGAATAATAAGAATAAAACTAAGAGCACCATCAGGAAAACGGCAAAATGCTGAATGCTTCTTAATGCTTCTTAATGCTTCTTTATTGCTCTTATTAAGCAGGGTGCCTTCTTAATAAGCGGATAAGAGCCATTAAGAGCCATTAAGAAGCATTCAGCATTTTGCTGTTTTCCTGATGACTTGACAATAGGAGTGGTCCAGAGGACCACGAGAACAATAACGAGTCCGCGAGAGGATAAAGAATAATAGCATTAACCGCCTATGGACTCGTACTGATAGACTACCTAGCACTGTAGATAAAAGGGCACGCTTTTGCCCTCCTGTACGGTAGACTACATTTTACCTACGAAACTTTGCAACATGACCCCGATTGGGCTAGTTCTGTGTTGTGTGAAGTTCTTGGTGAACTTGTCTCTCTCTTATCAAACTTAACATCTCAGCACCCACCGGGTGTTACACTTTTTTGAACTCTCCACAGAGGTTTTTATTGCAAAGCGACGTAGAAAGTCGTACATACTATTTCTACGAAGCTATGAGTACTAAAGAAGGACCCCCAGCGAGGACCGCGCGTGCCATGCGTGCAGAACGACGGCACCAATTGCGCAAGACCGCACAACCCTCGAATGACTCCCGAGACCCCCAAATCGATCCTAGTCCGAACCAGGACACCCAGGGCACTACAGGCCAAATTAGCGAACCGCTGGCCGAGAATGTGGTAACTGCCCCGGGCCCCTCGTTTCCCAGCACTCTGAGTAGTGTTCCCTCGAACATAAGTGGAAGGGAGGATGCCAATACAGAAGCGACGAACTACGCAGAATCCCCTCCCGGTCAGAACACCGGAAGAGGAACGAGCATAAGATTTGGGACGATAGGAGAAGACGAAGAGGACGGAGCTAGCGTCCGAACATACGAACATGAACAGGTATTTCTGACCGCCCCAGCAGGGCCGGAATCCCCAGAAGAAGGACCTTCGAGCAGGCCGCTCAAAGGGAAAGAACGCGTGTACGAATCACCCCAGATTGAAGGGTATTCCTCAACCTGGGACGAAGCGACTGAGTCCCTCCATCGCGACGATAGTCGCAGCGAAAGAAATGGACTCTGATAAACGAAATGTTAGAATACTGGTCATCAAACGCGGACCAGATGAAAGGAGAATACGTCACCACAGAAAACGAAATCAATAGCATCCACTTCCGGGTGCTAGACTCTCATCGCCGGCTGGAGGAAATGTCGGGCGCGATCGCAGACATTCAGACATTGGCAAGTCGTCTTATCGCCAACGACCCAGGCCCATCCCCTTTGAAGAAAGCAGAGCCTTCTCCTCGCGCACTAGCTAGCCAGGCACTGTTCGCGGATCGAGGAACTTCTGAAGAATCTGCGGAGTACACGCAGCGAAAGAGGGCACAAGCCCGATTCCGAATAGTGTCCCGGCCTCAAATCCAGGCCGGGGTAGATGACATGACGCCTCCGGCTAGAGGAAACAGTGAGGAAGCGGTTGACCGCATGACCCCGGACGCTACCAGCACCCCGGTACGGGGAAGGGACGATCGGGAAGAAACAGTATCAGTTAACGCAGCAACCGAGCAGCGCGGGCACAGGGACCGACGAGCAAGCATGAGGACTTACGAACGAGCTCGGACGAGCCTACACAGGAGGGCAACCCTCCCCAGCTACACATCGAAAATGCGAAGGCGTAGGGGACCAGAAGGGGAACCCTTGAGCTCGAGCAGCTCCTCGGATAGCGAAAACGAGGGACGAAACCCTCCACAAGGAGGAGGATCCTCCCCATTGAACGCTCGTCCCAGAAATAACAGAGGAAGAGCCCAGCCAGAGCCGCAAGACGCACCGAGTTTTGCTGGCAACCGATCAGCAGGTATCTTGGATCAGGACTACGCACGACGAGCTAATAATATGAGCTCTGGAACGATGGCCATGCCAGGAGCCTGGCACGAGTCTGTGCAAAGCATGCCGGAGTCGGAACATGACGCCAGGATGGCGACGGCTTGAGACGATACATCCAAGACTCTCTGAATGGAGTCCCAGAGGACCTACCTGAGTTAAAGGGAATACGAGCTAAGTTACCTGAGGCCTACGAAGGCGAGGATGATTTCGATCGCCTCGAGAAATGGCTGCAAGGCCTGTTGAGATACTTCAAGCTCCATCGCCTGACCGGCTGGGACAGGGATGGAGACAGGATTCTAGTCACAGGTAGTTGCCTCAAGGGACGGGCTGAGACGTGGTTTAACCACGAAGTGGAACGGCCACAGCGAATCATCCGCGACTGGACGTTTGAATCAGTAATCCTAGGGCTACATCAAGCCTTCATTACGACGGCCACGTCACAGCAGGCAATCCAGAAATACGCGCAGATCCGATTCTCCCGGGAAAGCGGAGTCCACGCGTTCCATCGCGAACTTCTAATGTGGGCAGGTAGACTGGCTCAGTACCCTGACCCCTATTCATTCAAGAGAAGACTCCTGAATGGACTGCCGACAGAGTACCGGAATCACCTCGCGATGTATGAAGGCATATCCGCCGAGCATAGCTCATTAGACGAAATTGTGCTCAAGGCACGCCGCTACGAGAAAATCCTGGCCACGATGAGACCAGGGCGGGTTCCAGACAGGGACAATAACCCGGCGAACACGGCACGACGACCAGAGACACGAGCAGAGCGCTCGGGACAACGTCCGCGCACCAGGCCCTTTCGCCCGCAGACGG
>WTXF01000289.1:0-27940 GCA_022496215.1 Russula brevipes
GTTGATATGATGTTGCCACCATTGGCTCTCAGAGCGCCATTTCAGGTTCTACAAAGGCTCGTGGACGTGGAGAGTTCCGCTCTACAGGTTGGACCACATAAGATGGCGACACCTTCAATGTCCGTATCATGCCATGGGCCTTTCAAGGATCGTAGGCTGATGAGCTTATCCCCAGAAATACAAGCGGCTCCGTGATCTCTTGTATTTTCTTCTCCCACAGGACCGAGAAGGCTTAGACCTCTCTCCTGAACTCGAAGACCTTCTTGATGGTGCGAATGAAGGTAATCCTCTCACCCTTCTGCTCTGCAGGCAGTCAGCATACATCAATCGCGGTCCTGGTCGTCAGCTGAAGATATCTTGTTGTGCCCCTCAAACCTGGTGATTATGGGTACATCACAGGGGATTCTAAGGATTTTCAAACTTTGTGGTTCTTGGAAGCGTTCAAGATAGTGAATGTGTGGATGAGATGAAGCATGTCGTTGGTGAGGCGGACTGCACAATGTTCATGTGGAGACATGACCCCGTGACATGCCACCGGAGTGACTTGCTCACGGGCGCATCCTCAGTCGCAGATGAAAGGGAATGCTGGGAAGTTCCGCTGCTGGAAAATGAGCCAGGCATACGGGTATGCCATAAGATGGGCCTGGTCTCTACCAAGTCTGCCTGGGAGTTCCTCGTCGCGCATGGGGCGTCACTCGCGTCGAGGCATGGGATCGAGCCACAAGCTCTGATTCTAGGTATGTCCCAAGGTCACTTCATTATCTTAGAACCCATGCCGTTTACCTTATTTTTGGCCATTCTTCAACTAGTGACCCGATACGAGCGCCAGGACCACTATCATACCCGGGAATGGTTCAGCTCATTGCGCGGTCGCCATTCCATCGAGCTTGGCTCTACCACATCCGACTGCCCTGCGTTTCCAATTCCTGAGTTTCGTGCAGAGGCGCCTTCGGATGTGTCCATGCTGTACTTCATCACCTCCTCTCGGCAGGACTTCGAGGCCTACGTCACGGATGAGCCCTTGACCGCCCTACCCCGTCGCTATTGCCATCCATGGTCGTAAGTCCCATGGTTCTATTGATCTACTGAGCTGTCTATGGCTGATATTTGTGTCGTTGCAGTCAGGATGGGGTCGTTGACTATATTCAGCTGGATGCGGACGACATCGTGTCATGATGTTACTTGCCTCGACGTCGTGCCGTCACACTTACGACTTGGATACCTTTACGTTCTTGATTACCTAGCGAGTATATTCGCTTGTATTCTGGTCAAGTAGAGGCTACCTTTTATGGAATAGTCAATCCTTTTGAGCTGGCGACGTGGCAAATGTGTTGCTGGGTGCTAGCTAATCCAACAGCCTTGGCAGTCGCAGTGCTTCTGCACGCCTTAAAGTATTTTCGAGATTGCATTCTACTACCCAATTTCATGTTACGCTCAGCTACTTCCCAACCGGGTTTCTTCCGCTCGTGGAGCCCCATCCTAGGCCCACGTCACAGGTAATCATGCCCAGTCCGGCAGGACCGTCCGAGTATTACATCCCATTTCATCAGATTACTGCGCATGCATATCACTCTTATGCCGCACGGTCCTTCGCGATATACCCCCACAATAGGTAGATAGGTATTCCCAACCCGAAACCTCAGTCTTCTTCGTCAACTGAGGCTAGTGGTTACGCTACTTTCCTTCCTAGCAAAGAGCTAACTCACGTACCTCTCTCTAGATGTGATATTGACCTGGCTTTCGGGAGATGAACTGAAAGGCGAAGGATCCAAGGTGTAGTGAAACGCATGCGAGTCAGAAGTTCAACTTACTGTCGGCCCGATCGTCAGCATGGCGTGTGCACTGTCGCGGCCTGGGCGTGACCGGTGTGAAGCTTGGGATCAGCACCGCAAAGGGCTGCTTGCGCTTTGGACAGATCTTGACTATGCCAGGAGTTCGTATGGGACCCGGAACAGGAGTGGCACCTATTCAGGTTGTACGTGTGTTCCCCATGCGTCTCGGCGTTTGAGACAACGGCTTGCACCCCCTTTATGCTCCTTGGGCCCACAGGGTCCACCTTAACCACAGGTGGCGTGACCGTTCTCCCATCGTCACACCCATAGCGGCTAAGGATGGGTACCTCCGGAAGGCTCGATATATTTTGCACACCTCCTTTACGTCTTGGAAATATCCAGGCAAGTGAGGGCACCAAGAAGATGAAGCTAGGTCGTTTTCAAGACGCAAAGCTTGATGCTTGTCCTGTCCCGCAGTCTCAGCAGCTTCCGGTGGCGCCACCATACAAGCCTGCCTCAGATTGCCGGTGGGATAGAACGCTTGCCTGTCGCACTGCCGTCGTGGGGAAGCGTAACGGCATTTGTACACCATGAGATGGGACTAGCTTCCACAAACGAGGCCTGGGAATTATTCATCGAGAGCATCTCGTCACTCGGCTCGATGTACGGGACCAAGCCAAAGGGCGTCATCCTGGGTTAGACCCCGAAATCCTTTTCGGTACCAGCCTCAGAGCACAACCCAGACTTTAACAGCCATTCTTGGAGCTAGTGGCATAGTCACTGTACGTCGGTGATCACCACGTTAGGGACGGGTGCCCTTTCACCGTTGCCAGTTCGGGTCGGGACTCATGAAGTGTACGTGGATTTCTACGGTACGTGGGGTCGGTACGGCAGCTGCGTTTCTGTTGACAGTTTTGGCCGAAAGCCTGCGCACGGGGTTGCCCTTCGAGAAAGCGCGAGGGATAAAGGTCAAACGAGTGGGGTTTTGTCGAGGAAGATAATGATTCGAGGGGAAATGTGAAGCCCTTTTAATTGGTTACAAGTAGTAACAGTAATCTGAGTCACGAAGCACATCGCCGAGACACAAAGGTGAAGCGTATGAACGAGCATAGGAACGGCGCACGGGCACGCATACTCTGGAATGTTGTGGAAAAGAGCCTATTGACAAGGCATGAACGATCTTGTATCGTCAACAGCTTTGTGCAAGCTTTGTGGCATGTAATCACGAGGTTGTGCCTATTGTAATCAGGCTGTAATCGATTCGAAGAATGGAGAAACGAGTACTGTAGAACAGAAACGAAACAGGTACGGGATAATCCCCATATGGGGCGGAACAAATTACGAGTCGCCTCAGCGATCTCGAGTCGGGCGTGGTTCGCCTTCGCCTCGACATTGGCAGATCGAAACCCGCCAGTTTCTGCTTTAGGTGTTTGGCGCACCAGGTGCCTGCGAACCTGTCCACGGCGTACAGTACCTCACCACTCTCGCCGCATTACGTTGCCTCTCTGGATGGTACGTTCCACGGCTTGAACTTTCTAGTGGAGTTAGCGATGGATTCTTGATGTTGTGTTACAATTTGATAGATACGTTAATTATTGGGTGCGAAAGGCTTGGAGCGATAGAAGTCGGACTAAAGTCCACCCCACTATTGTGACGTCGGCGCGGCTTTGAAGCTGCATGTGCTCGGTAGGCGTCGCGCTAGATGCTTACCGAAGGTGTGAAATGCTCCTGCGTACGGTTGGAATGGTCCTGGAGATTGCCCGTAATTTGCGGCTGCTTTTCATGCCTTGGACCATCGCGTATAGTCATGATGTCTGAGGAAGTCATGTCCAATAGATCAAAATGCAAACGCAGCGATCTGAAAGGGACCACCGCAGTCCCGCATCAGAAAAGACATACAATTTTTGGCGGAGACAAAGTAGTGAAACACAGAAGTGATCGACTCAGCCCGCGACTCTTTAGCTACATACGATTCGCAGGTGCTCTGTTGCACAACTTGCTTCGGCCAGCCAGTGGAAGTCGTCTCTACAACACCGGACATTGAAAAGTTCAAAGACGGTAACGGGAAATTGAGGCGCCAAAATGCAGTGCCAAACACAGCCCACTCCAAGGCAGACGCCCATGTCCGGAGTGCGCAAATGCCTTCCAACCTACCTGTAACCTGCCGCAGGAAAACCTCAGCGTGTCCTTCAATCCGAGTCTTCCATGGCCATCAGGGTTGTCAGAGCAATCAAACGCATCACGCGCGACAATGCATTTGACTGGACTGTCACTGCTCTCAAGACGGTTTCTGATGTCTGTCCCATTCCACCCTTGACAGCAGCGGCGAACGTCGTCCTCTCTATTCTCCAGATCGTTTCTGTAAGCATTTATCTCTCTTGCTTGTTCCGAGCCTACCTCTTTCTCTGTTATCCGAGCTCACCTCGCACCATCAGGATGTCAAGACTAACCGGCAGGGCTGCATCCGGCTTGCGCAGTGGGCCATGGACTTGCTTGTGTTCCTTCAAAGTCGCATGGAAGGAAAACAAGACGCTCCCAAGTCCCTCTTGGATGACATCCATGAATTCGAAGGGTGAGTGCTGCGCACTCAGCTCGCCTCTGGGATGCGATTGTCCCGTTTATCATCCCGTCTTATTTTTGCTTTCTCAGAACATTATCGTCGATCTACGAGTACATGTTCCGGCTTTCTCAGAAGAATCCTATCCGAAGAGGACTTGAGAAGGCGAAAATTCAGGAGGAGCTGATGCAGCACGAGCAGAAGCTAAGTAGGGCAGAACGGCGCTTCCAGTTATGTCGTCCAATCTCTTACTTCTTTTTCATTGGCAGCGTGTGACTGGGCCGAATGGGATCAGCTTTCATTGTCCATAGAGACGAGTTATGTTCTAGGTGTCCTCAGTGCCGCGTCTTCGAATACCCCTCCAAGAATCCCTGATCAAGATCGGGATGTTGTCACCAATACGATCGGGTCCCCAGGAGCATCATCCGCCTTGAGTTTGTCTCCATTCGATTCCCGTGTGACGAGATCTGGGGTTGTGAAGCGATCTTGCGGCCACGTCGGTTCGTCGGTTCGTTTCTTTCGTCGTCATCGAAGCCCCACTCATATACTCTCCAACTCCGTTAAGGGTCACCACTGCCCACGAATGCCGTGTATGCTGAAGAAGAGGAATTCTTCGCTATCATGAGCGGAGACGCCGACGAGTTCGGAGTACGATCATACTATGTCCGTCCACGCTGCGCTCTGGTTTACGCATATTTAGTTTCGCAAATATCACCAATCGGACGTCATCATTGGAAAGGCGAATCGTAAAGCCGTTGGCTGGTTTTCAGGGACATCGGCAGCGGACGTATATGGTCGGGAGGCAACCATCAAGAGATACGATGGGGGGGGAAATCGTACATTGAAGGTATGAGAGTTTACTTGTCTGCATTTGCGCAAGTCCGATGAATTATATGCTAGGAGTGGGTGAGAGATATCAAGATATTGAGAATCTTCAGTTTGTATTCGCGTCATTGCTCTTTCTGTGTCAGGTACTGAGGCGCTACACGGCAGCCACGGAAACCTACCCCAAATCATCGGATATTCTAACCGAAAGACCCCAACACCTTTCATTCTGTTGGCAAATGGTACATACTAGATATTTATTTATGCGCGATCTGGTTGATTGATCGTGTGGCAGTCCAGAACCGCGACCTTGACTCGGTCATGCGGTCAGTTCTCACCACCGGAAATATGGCCGACTGCGCTACGATGATATTGAGGACGGTGAGCGCCAGTATGGGATCTGTGTATCACCTCGAGTATTGATGGCCAACTCAGTACCGGGACGTCGCAGTTAGTACACCCGACCTGTTGCTGGACTCGACATACCCTGACGTGGAATCAGTCGGCCATGATGCATGCCCAACGTCAACTGTCTTTATCCGAGGCCGAAGTTCATCATTTCATCCGCGTAAGGTATCCGATGACTTTTACATGGCGATTGTTTATCTTGCACTAGAATGCGACCTATGGTGTAAACAATGACAACCATATCATCATTGGATTGCCGCCACCGCGCGAGCGATATATGGTGACCTATTGTGGGGGTGTCGAGGAATTACTTGTGTATTGGATGCTTCGTGTGAGTTTGACACCATCATGTTGCGATTGAGCCCCCATAACTTAATTGTAGAACCTCAGTGGGCTCGTGGATGATGGAACAGCCATTCTGCGAGTTGCCCCATGTCATGAACTGGTACACTCCAATGTCCGCATTTGTGTCATGAACTATTCAAGGGTTATATACTAATGAGTTTATCCCCAGAAATACAGGCAATTGCATGATCTCTTGAGTTCCCTGCTTCCGCGGGAAGGAGAAGGTCTAGACCTCCCTCTTGTGCTCGAAGACCTTCTCGATGATGCGAATGAACGTTGTCCACTTGCTTTTCGTGCTCTGAGGGCCGTCGGCATGCACCAATTTCAGTTTACCCGGTCATTGCCTATCAAATCCTTCATGCAGCCGCTCGCGGCTGGCGATTATGGGTACATCCCGGTTGGTTTGATGGATCATCCAAAGTTTGTACTGCTTGGAAACATCCAGGACAGTGAATATCGCAAGGAAATCACGCAAGTTGTTGGCAATGCAGAATGCAAATTGTTCGGGTGTGAACATGACCCAGTGATATGCCATCGGAGTAGCCCGCCTACAGCCACATCCTCGATTTCAGACGAGAGAGAATGCTGGCTAGTTTCGCCGCTTCCGGATTGGACCATGTCTGTGCGTGTAGTTCACGAGACGAGGCTGGATCCCGTAAAGCATGGGCGGGAGTTCCTCGCTGCGCATGGGGCATCACTCGCGTTGAAGCATGCGGTCGAGGCACAAAATCTGGTTCTAGGTATGTCCTGGGCTCACATCAACACCTTGGAGCACACACCGATGTTCTAATTTTTGCGCGCTCTTCAACTAGTGACCCGGTCACAGTGCCAACACCACTACTCTACCACGCAGTGGCCCCGCTCGTCGTGTACTCGTCATGAGATCGAGTTGGACTCTACCGCGTCCGATAGTCCTGCATTTCCAGTTCCCGTGCTTCCTGCGGAGATGCTGTCTGAGCCGTCCACGCTGTACCTCGTCACTTCTTCCCGCCCTGACTTCAAGGCCTACGTCACAGATGAACCTTTGGGTGCCTTGTCCCAGCACCCAACGAACTCTTCATCGTCCCATATAGATTGCCATCTGTGGGGGTAAGTCCCGTAGTTCGCTTTGACCTACTGAACTGGTGATAAGCTATTTGTGCCCTCGCAGTCAGTTTGAAACCGTTGACTATGTTCAACTGGATAAGGAGGACATGGTATCGTGATGTTACTGATCTTGAAAGTCGTGGCATCCAACGTAGAGCTCGAATACCTTCATGTTCTTGAATATCCAGCACTTTCCTCCCTATTCTGGTGAGCTAGAGGCTAATAAGTATGGAACAATCGATTCATTTTAAGGCTGGGATGGTAAATGCCTATTCTGCTGGGGTCTCGCTGGGTGCTGGCCAACAGTTCAGAATGCCCCCGCGCATCGAGTGGCTCTCAAGGCTGTATTTTGTCTACGAATGGTGAGGATACTGTTGAAATCTGAAAGGGAAACCAAACACCCGGCCGCGGCGACCTCGATTCGCGCTAGTAAGAAACAAGTGTCAAAGGTTGTTATTCCGGGTCGACTATCCAAAGTACATAAGACCGACTACGTACCATAAAGGTTTTGTACTATGCCAAGAATGGATTACTGAGATACACGAAATACTGATGTCCAGCGACATACTATCTATATCATATGTACGGTGCAACTACCTCGCCGGATGTGGTCGCAGTTACGCAGGGTGGGGCACATAGTGCGAGATTGGAACCCCATTCATTCCCGCTGGTACGAGCACCCCGTTTGGTTCGCTCATCACTTTTGTCTATCACCATCGTTTGGACGATCACTCCGAGGTTTGAGACCTTTGAGGCCTAATTTGAGGGTCTGCTTCTTCCCGTCGTCTTCGCACCCGCTCCGCGGAATGCACTGTAAGGACCTTAAGCTTGAGTCATCGTACTGTATCCACAGGCGAGGCGTCGGGCCTTGTTCCTTGCTTCCCGATATTCATAAACGACCAGACGTAGCGTGGCATGACCGTGTACCTATAGACGCACTCATACTGGGTGATCGTGGGTACGCACGGGGAAGTTGGACAGAAATTGCAAACTGTGTTCGCCTGAATCGCCTCGCCGCCTACTAGTAGGAAACTTATAGAAGGCTACGAAGTAGTCGGGCCGGGAAATGTAAAAGCGGTTTGTTACGATCGGCCTCTGCCGTTGCTCCGCTGAGTGACATGACCGTCGTCTGTCGTGGCTTTACTGTAACGTTACCAATGGGTATCCTGGTGCTACTCTGACCCACTCGGTTTTTCATCATAATGTATGCTTCTGCAAGCAGAAGTCCGTCTTCAAATCCCGAGTACCACGTGGGTGACGTGGCAGGAGATCGCAATGGCGTTCCTCCTCTCTTTGGGCGCTCATGCACTCATGGACGGCGATGGGTAGGGAAGACCGACCCGTCTGCTCAATCTGTGTTTTTCGGGTTCATAGAGACACAGGGCAGGCAATGGCAGGGGAGGCAATACAGGACATTGAAGGCGGTGCGATGTGAAGGAACTATCAGATTATTAATGGCGGTGGTCTGTCAAGGGCACAGCATTTCCATGCACTGCCCACCTCGGGGGATATACCCTACCTCTTGTAGGAGGGCTTCAGCATTTTTTTTCGATCCGTTTCCCCATGGCTGTCAGCGTGATCAGAATCATCAAACGCATCACACGCGACAACGCAATTGACTGGACCGTCACTGCTCTCAAGACCCTGTCTGATGTTTCCCCGATCCCACCCTTGACAGTAGCAACGAACGTCGTCCTCTCCATCCTCCAGGTCGTTTCTGTAAGCATCTGACTCTCAACTGTGCTTCCAAATCTATTTCTCGCTCCGCGATCTGCGCTCATACGTCTGTTCCAGGATATCAAGACTAATCAGCAAGGCTGCCTCAGCCTTGCGCAGCGAGCAACAGAATTGCTCATGTTCCTTCAGAAACGCATGGAAGGAAAGGGAGATGCACCACAGTCGCTTTTGGACGACATCCTTGAGTTCGAAGAGTGAGTAACATGCACTCAGCCCGTCCCGACGACGGGGTTGTCTCATCTACTATCGGTTGTCATATGTTGGCTTCCTCAGAACGTTGCGGTCGATACATGAGTTCATGCGTCAGCTTACGCAGATGAGTCTGATCAGGAGAGGATTTGAAAAGTCGAGTATACAGGAACAGTTGATCCAGCATGACCAGAAGCTGGAAGGGGCACGATGGCGCTTCCAGGTACGTTGTGCGGTGTTCTTATTCCTTTCCTTCATGAACGTGTGACTGAGCACGGGCGATGTCAGCTGTCCTTGTCCATAGAGACCCGTTATGCTCTAAGTGCCTTTAGTAGTGCTTCCTCCAATAACACCCCAAGAATCGTCGACCAAGGCATCATTGCCAACCCGATGGGGAGTCCAGAAGCGCCGTCATCCTTGGCCGGGCCATCGAAGTGCCCACTTTCCAGTTCCGAGGTCGTGGATCAATTTCATGGTCACGGCACTGGCAGTTCGTTGCTTCCTTTCTTAGCAATCATAAAAGCTGACTCGGAGGGTCTGCAACCTGAATTAGAGTCGCCGTCACCTGCACATCCCATCCCTACAGAAGAAGAAGAATTCCTTGCTGACATGATCGGAGACACCGATGAATTTGGAGTGCGGCCATGCTTGTCTACTTTCTCGGCCGCCCTCTAATTGTTTGCGAGACTAGTTTCACAGATATCATCAATCCGACGTCATCATCCGCAAGTCGAATCGTAAAACCATTGGCTGGTTTCAAGGATCGTCAGATGCAGATGTTTGTGGTCGAAAAATGACCATCAAGAGATACGACGAGGAGAAAGATCTTGCTCTGAAGGTGCGGCTGTATGCTTAACTACCTTTATGCGCAAAGACTGATCAACTGAAAACTAGCAATGGGTGAGAGATATCGAGGCTCTGAGACATCTTCAGTTTGTCGCCGCACGCTGTCTCGTTGCGTCTGTTGCTAAGCCCTTGCATGTTAGTCATGAAAATCTACCTCAAATGCTCGGATACTCTAACGGAAAGACCCCGATTCCTTTCATTCTGTTGGCTGGTGGTATGGACTCCATATATGCTTTGCGCCCGCGCTGGCTGATTGACCCTGAAACAGTCCAGAACCGTGCTCTTGACGAGGTGATGCGGTCAGTGCTGACTACCTGCGGTCTGGCCGACTGCGCCAGCCTGATCTTGAGAACGGTGAGCACTATTGTGGGATATGTGCGCCATCTTTACCATTGACAACGAGCCCAGTACCGGGATATTGCAGTTAGTCTACCCGAGCTCCTGCTGGCCTTGACAACGCATCCTGACACGCCGTCAGTCGGCGACAGCGCACGCCCGAAGGCAACTGTCTTTGTCCGAAGCTGATGCTCATCATTTCATCGATGTAAGGTATCTGATGCCAGTGGCTTTCACATGGTGATTGATTATCTTGTACCAGAGCGCGACCTATGGTGTGAGTAATGACAATCGTGTCATCATTGGATTGCCACCACCGCGCAAGCGATCGGTCAGCATTTGTCGTAGTCTCGAGACATCACTTCTGTATCGTGTGCTTAAAGTGAGTTTGACACCATCATACTGTGATTGAGCCCTCGTGATATCTTTATTGTAGAACCTAAGTGAGCTCATGTATGATCAATCCACTACTCTGCATGTCGGACCGAGTCAGGAGTTGGTACAATTCAATGTCCGCATTGTGTCATGAACTATTCAAGAGTTATCTACTAATGAGTTTATCCCTAGAAATACATGCAACTGTATGGTCTTTTGCGTTCCCTGCTTCCGCATAGAGGAGAGGGCCTACGCCTCCCTCCTGGGCTCGAAGACCTTCTCGATGATGCGGGTGAACACGGTCCGCTTAATTTTCGTGCTCTGAGGGCCTTTGGCATGCACCAATTTCAGTTCGCCCGGCCATCGTCTGACGAATCCTTGGTCCAGCCATTCGCGGCTGGGGATTATGGGTACATCCCAGGTGGTTCGATGGACCTTACAAAGTTTGTCCTTCTTGGAAACATCCAGGACAGTGAATATCGCAAGGGAATCACGCAAGTTATTGGCAATGCAGAATGCAAATTGTTCATGTCTGAACATGATCCTGTGATATGCCATCGGAGCAGCCCGCCCGTGGCCACATCCTCAATCTCGGATGAGGATGAGAGAGAGTGCTGGCTAGTTCCGCTGCCACCGAATGGATCTTATATGCGTGTATCTTACGAGACGAGGCTGGATCCTGTCAAGCATGCGCGGGAGTTCCTCATTGCGCATGGGGCATCACTCGCGTCGAAGCACGGGGTCGAGGCGCAAGATCTGATTCTAGGTATGTCGTCGGGTCACCTCAATACCTGGGAACGCGCAAGGATGTTCTAACTGTTAAGCGCTCTTCAACTAGTGACTCGGTCTCAGCGCTATGTATACTACTGTACCATGGAGCGGCCCCACTCGTTGCGTACTCACCATGCGATCGAGTTGGACTCTACCGCGTCCGATGGTTATGCGTTTCCAGTTCCCGAGATTCACGAGGAGATGCTGTCGGAACCGTCCATGGTGTACCTCGTCACTTCCTCCCGGCCGGACTTCGAGGCCTACGTCACGGATGAGCCGTTGAGTGCCTCGTCCCAGTACTCGACAGGCTCTTCACTGTCGCCTGTAGGTTGTTATCAGCGGGGGTAAGTCTCGTGATTCCCTTGATTCAATAAATTGGTGACGAGCCGTTTGTGTTATCGCAGACAGGAGGAAACTGTTGACTATGTTCAACTGAATGTGGAAGATATGGAGTCATAATATTGGCTACCTTGAAAGCCGTGGCATCTAACCTACTGTAGAGTTTGAATACCTTTACGTTGAACACTCGGCTATACTAGTACTCTGGTGAACCAGAAACTGATAAGAAGGGAACAATCAGATCATTTTTAGGCTGGCACGGCAAATGCCCATTCTGCCGGTGTCTTGCTAGGTGCTGGCTAACAGTCCAGAATGCTCCCACGCGTCGAATGGTTCTCAAGGTTTTATTCAGTTTAGGGATGTTGAGCTTGCGCATGGTCTTAAATCGCTCCTCATGTTCTTGTTCTGTTGGTGGTCTCACTATCTGCTGGATGACAAAGTAGCACTCCTGGCTGTCGTGGAATGACGTTGAGGCCACTGAGGGCCCTTTTCGGTTGATATTATCAAGGGATACTCGTGATTGTACCCTGCACTCTAGCCACTGGCAGGGGGGATGGCTTGCGTTCAAGTCGTCGCATGGTTGTGGTTTGGAAATACTGTAGTCTAGAAGAACCGGAATTTGAATGGTGTGCCACCTTAGCTTAGGTCATTAAAATGTGGATGGAAGCTGCCTTCCGGGTCCGTCAAAGGCGCACAAAATCCATCTGATATGCAGATGCAGAGAGATGGTAAGTTACGAGGATGCGTGTAGAAGTGGGGGAAAGTCGGGCCGGGAAATGTAAAAAAGTAAAAGTGAGCGGCGGTCGGATCGGCCTCTGCCGTCGCTCCCTCCACCGCCGACATGACCGTCGTCTGTCGTGGCTTTAACGTTACCAATGGGTATCCTGGTGCGACTCTGATCCACTCGGTTTTTTTATCATACTGTATGCTTCGGCAAGCAGACGTCCATCTTCATACAATCCCGGTGCTGTACTGAAATCCCGAGTGCCACGTGGCATCCGGTGCGATCTCCTGCCATGGCGTTCTTCGTCTCTTTGGACGCTCATGCACACATGGACGGCGATGGTGGGGAAGGCCGACCCGTCTGCTTAATCTGTGTTTGTTCTGGTTCATACAGACACATGGCAGGCACTGGCAGGGGAGGCGATGCAGGACATTGAAGGCGGTGCGCTACGAAGGAACTATCAGAATGTTAATGGCGATGGTCTGTCAAAGGCACAGCCATTCCCATGCACTGCCCACCTCGGAGAACATACCCTACCTATTGTAGGGGAGCTTCAGCATTTCTTTTCGATCCGTACAGTATCCCCCATGGCTGTCAGCTTGATCAGAATCATCAAACGCATCACGCGCGACAACGCAATTGACTGGACCGTCACTGCTCTCAAGACCCTGTCTGATGTTTCCCCGATCCCACCCTTGACAGTAGCGACGAACGTCGTCCTCTCCATCCTCCAGCTCGTTTCTGTAAGCATCTGACTCTCAACTGTGCTTCTGAACCTATCTCTCGCTCCGCGATCCGCGCTCATACGTCTGTTCCAGGATATCAAGACTAATCAGCAAGGCTGCCTCAGCCTTGCGCAGCGAGCAACAGAATTGCTCATGTTCCTTCAGAAACGCATGGAAGGAAAGGGAGATGCACCACAGTCGCTTTTGGACGACATCCGTGAGTTCGAAGAGTGAGTAGCATGCACTCAGCCCGTCCCGGTCCTGACGACGGGGTTGTCTCATCTACTATCGGTTGTCATATGTTGGCTTCCTCAGAACGTTGCGGTCGATACACAAGTTCATGTGTCAGCTTTCGCAGATGAGTCTGATCAGGAGAGGATTTGAAAAGTCGAGTATACAAGAACAGTTGGTCCAGCATGAGCAGAAGCTGGAAGGGGCACGATGGCGCTTCCAGGTACGTTGCGCGAGTGTTGCGCGGTGTCCTTATTTCCTTTCCTTCATGAGCGTGTGACTGAGCACGGGCGATGTCAGCTGTCATTGTCCATAGAGACCCGTTATGCTCTAAGTGCCTTTAGTGGTGCTCCCTCCAATAACACCCCAAGAATCGCCTACCAAGGTATCATTGCCAACCCGATGGGGAGTCTAGAAGCGCCGTCATCCCTGGCCGAGTACCCATCGAAGTGCCCAATTTCCAGTTTCGAGGTCGTGGATCCATTTCATGGTCACGGCAGTTCGTTGCTTCCTTTCTTAGCAATCCTAAAAGCTGACTCGGAGGGTTTGCAACCTGAATTAGAGTCGCCGTCGCCGTCACCTGCACATCCCATCCCTACAGAAGAAGAAGAATTCCTTGCTGACATGATCGGAGACACCGATGAATTTGGAGTGCGGCCATGCTTGTCTACTTTCTCGGCCGCCCTCTGATTGTTTGCGAGTCTAGTTTCACAGATATCATCAATCGGACGTCATCATCCGCAAGTCGAATCGTAAAACCATTGGCTGGTTTCAAGGATCGTCAGATGCAGATGTTTGTGGTCGAAAAATGACCATCAAGAGATACGACGAGGAGAAAGATCTTGCTCTGAAGGTGCGGGTGTATGCTTAACTACCTTTATGCGCAAAGACTGATCAACCGAAAACTAGCAATGGGTGAGAGATATCAAGGCTCTGAGACATCTTCAGTTTGTCACCGTACGCTGTCTCGTTGCGTCTGTTGCTAAGTCCTTGCATGTTAGCCATGAAAATCTACCTCAAATGCTTGGATACTCTAACGGAAAGACCCCGATTCCTTTCATTCTGTTGGCTGGTGGTATGGACTCTATATATGTTTTGCGTCCGCGCTGGCTGATTGACCCTGAAACAGTTCAGAACCGTGCTCTTGACGAGGTGATGCGGTCAGTGCTGACTACCCGTGGTCTGGCTGACTGCGCCAGCCTGATATTGAGAACGGTGAGCACTATTGTGGGATATGTACGTCATTTTTACCGTCAACGAGTTCAGTACCGAGATGTTGCAGTTAGTCCACCCGAGCTTCTGTTAGTCTTGACAACACGTCCTGACACGCCATCAGTCGGCGATAGCTCACGCTCAGCGGCAACTGTCCTTGTCCGAGATCGATGCCCAATGTTTTATCGAGGTCCGGTATTTCGTTAGCTATCATATGGCGATTTTTCACCATGTAGCAGCACGCAACTTATAGTATTGACAGTGACAACGCCGTCATTGTTGGATTGCCACCGTCATGCGTGGTTTGGAACAGGTTAAGCTATGGTGGCCTCAAATCCTCAGTTGAAGCCTATGTGATTCAGGTGAGGCTGGCATCATCCTATTACGATTGAGCTCTGAAAGCGTTTTTCAGATCCTAAGAGAGTTCGTGGTCGCGGAGAGTTCCGTACTACAGGTTCGACCACATAAGGCGATGACCTTCAATGTCCGTATCATGTTATGGGCCTTTTCAAGGATTGTAGGCTGATGAGTTTATCCCCAGAGATACGAGCGGCTCCTTGACCTCTTATATTTTCTTTTCCCTGGGAGAGGAGAACGCTTAGCCCTCTCGTCTGAACTCGAAGACCTTCTTGATGGCGTGGATGAAGATAATCCACTTACCCTTTCTGCTCTGCGGGCAGTCAGCAAGCATCAATCGCAGTCCGTTCGGCTGTTGCGTGGAAGATATCTTGTCCGGTCCCTCAAGCCTGGGGATTATGGGTATATCACGGGACATTCGATGGATTTTTCAAACTTTGTGGTTCTTGGAAACGTTCAAGATGGTGAATGTGTGGATGAGATGAAGCATGTCGTTGGCGAGGCGGACTGCACAATGTTCATGTGCAGACATGACCCTGTGACATGCCACCGGAGTGACTTGCCCGCGGGCGCATCCTCAGTCGCAGATGAAAGGGAATGCTGGGAAGTTCCGCTGCTGGAAGAAGATGCAGGCGTACGAGTATGTCACAAGACGGGCCTGGCTTCCGCCAAGTCTGCCTGGGAGTTCCTCGTCACGCATGGGGCGTCACTCGCGTCGAGGCATGGGATCGAGCCACAAGCTCTGGTTCTAGGTATGTCCCAATGTTACTTCATTCTCTTAGGACCCACACCGTTACCTGATTTTTGGCCGCTCTACAACTAGTGACCCGATACGGGCACTGGGACTACTACCATACCACGGGGTGGTCCAGCTCACTGCGTAATTGCCCTTCCATCGAGTCTGGCTCTACCACATCCGATTGCCCTGCGTTTCCAGTTCCTGAGTTTCGTGCGGAGGCGCCGTCGGACATGTCCATGCTGTACTTCATCACATCTTCCCGGCACAACTTCGAGGCCTATGTCACGGATGAGCCTTTGACCGCCCTACCCCATCATTATTGTCATCCGTTTTCGTAAGTTCCGTGGCTCGATTGATCTATTGAGTTATCTATTGCTAAAATTTGTGTTTTTGCAGTCACGCCGAACTCGTTGATTATATTCAGCTGGATGCGGAGGACATGGTATCATGATGTCACTGGCCCCAATGTCGTGGCGTCCAACTTGGCGCAGATCAATCCTGGGTGCCACGTGATCGCGTGATCTCCCGTTGACCTCGTCTGGTCCTGCGGTGCTCGTGGATGGGATGACCGGTCTCTTCTTTTAATTTGTTCGGCAAGATAGGGAACACTATTTGGGAAAGCAACACAGGACTTTGAAGACGATGGTGGCTTTGGAGGAACTACCATACATGTAATAATGTTGCCGACCCCTGGGGCCTGAGGTCGTTGCATCCAACTAATTACACAACAAAATGCCGACTGCCTTATTCGCGAGTATACTAGTAAATAGTGATAGTAAATCGAAATCAAAGGCCAAGTAGTATAGTACTGTATGCATTTTATGGCTGGCAGGGGGAGCGAACAGTCTAGTCCATACCGTGCCGTCAACAGATTTTCGGAGTTGCATTATTTTTTTTATTTCAAAAAACAAAGGTACGTAAAGTTTTACTGCAGGAGTGCGCGAGTTGAGTTTGCCACGCCTTCCTGTCCCCTCTCACCTCAGCCGCGACGCAGCAGCCATGTCTCTCAGTGTCTTCCTCGACGCATCCAAAGCATCCCTATTCCTTTCGCTAGGATCGATAACGTTCAACCCTACGGTGTGGAACATCGTTGCGAGAAACGGTAAGCAGCGCCCCGTCCGCGCCCTCTCACACATCACGCCACCTTGCGCCAATGGCATGACTGACGGACGACCCCGCAAGAATTCCGCAACAAGACGATCACTCGCGCTTTCGGTGGAAATGCTCTTATTGGCTGTTACTTTCTCACCTTGTGCATTTTCTGTGCGGGGATCCTGCGAGACCATCTGTGCGTCACCGAATTTCTTGAAAATTAAATTATTATTTTTTCTTCCCCTCCCACTTTCCCCTATCCAATTCCCCGTCATTGAACCCATTCAAAAACCGTACATCCGCCCACAGATACCTGAAGGCAATTCTGGAACAGCCCCGTGTGCGCCTCCTCCCTGCTCCGTTCGATACGCTCGTCCCCGCTGCGCTCTTCGCCATCGGGCAGACTTTCGTCGTGACCTCGACCTGGGTGCTCGGTATCACGGGCACGTTCTTGGGCGACTATTTCGGTATTCTGATGGATCACCGGGTCGAGGGCTTCCCATTCAACGTGCTCCGTGATCCCATGTACACCGGCAGCACGATATGCTTCGCCGCCACGGCATTGTGGTGCGTGCCATGCTCGCGTAGTGGCAAAGATACGCGGTACGAAGTTGACGTTTCGTTTCTGCAGGTACGAGCGCCCTGCTGGCTTGCTGATCACCCTCTACGTGCACATCGTGTACACCATCGCCCTAAAGTTTGAGGGTACGCCGTCTCTTCCGGTCATTGTCACGTATTCCGCTGACGCTGCCAAGACCTTTCACTGACATGATATACTCTACGCGGTCAACGACTGTTAAGAAATCGTCCAACAAGGAGCTTTGAAGCTTTGAAGTCCACTGACATTCCTCTACAAATGACTCTCAACAGTCATTACAATCCTCGCACCCCTCATATTTTTTCGGGCATCCTACAATACTCTCTACGCTTTAAAGTAGAACTCACTAGAGGTTTTCTTGATTGATCCTGTGGCATTATAAATCTGTAGAGAATTTATAGTCATTGACGGCACCATCCCACAATTTCCTGCAGTCTACTGTAGCCCGCAGCCGCGACGCCAGCAAGAACGCACCACTCAATTTTCTGTCATTCACAAAGTTGTTTGATACTGGTCGACAAAAATAAGCTCAGAATACGGACCTGTTGAGGGAGTACGTTTCCCTGGGTGGTGGCGTGAGACGATGACGCAACATAGTTGGATGTGCTCTCTGATGTTAGCGGTGATACTGGCCCATGTCGAACCGGGCCCAAACGCGAATGGTTGTGGCATGTCCTCACGGAATGGCGTTGCGAGGAGCTGCAGAGACACGATGTGGGTGTCGTTCATGATCTAATCCCGCTGTCGGTCAAACATCGCAGGAGGGAGCTCAATATATAGAAGCTGACTTCATTCTCCTCGCCAGTGAGATAGCCGAGCTTCACGCTCCAGCGCAAACATTCTTCCCTGTCTTGCTGCGTTGCGGCGAGAAGCAAGCGTAGCCAATTATCTATGAACGCGGGCTATATATGCGCGTCGCCCCGAAGTCGACTAGTTCGATCTGCCTCACCCGTGAGTGTCTCCCGAGAAAAGGACAGCAGCGGACGTAAAACAGTCTCCCCACCTGGCGCGTTTTCGCGTTCCAGAGAAAGTTGGACCAATTAGGGTCCGTCTGCATCTCGCGGAAAATGAAAAGCTCCCGCAAGCAGAGATCAATCACCCGCGTCGCTATCTTTCATGCGCCATCTTGTGTTAGCTTCCACGACTTGTGTTGCCATGGGCGTACAGAACGCACCTCGTTGCGGTCTGCTTGGAGAGGTGATGCACCGCGTCTCCGCCGACGTTGGCGCCATCTACGTGCTCCATCACCAGCACCCGATCCGTACTGCCCTCCCATACCCACGGGACCTTGAAGCGTGCGTCGCCACCGAGCCTCTCTGGCCTTCCGAACGAGCGCATACAAGCCGCCTCTCGCGCATAGTCGCATTCGTCCGCCAGTTCCTCCTTCATGACCTATCTCAAAATTTTATCAGCGTCGTCTGTTGCTGGGCGTTGGGTGCGATATGTACAGCAAGCGTCTTATCGAGGAACAGCCCGCGCGGGAGCAGGCGTCCCGCAGTCAGCAGGATGCGGATGTAACTGAGGTCGCTCGCCACGCTCTCCGCTATGTTTGGGAACTGGACTTTGACCGCAACGCGCTCGGGCCGCCCCGTTGGCGAAACGGACGCCGCGAGCGTGGCGCGGTGGACTTGTCCGATCGAGGCAGCAGCGAAGGGGATAGGGTCGAAATGTGCGAACGAGGAGCGCCAAGACGGTCCGAGGGAGGACGCCATCACACCCTACCAGAACAATGTCAGGCCCCAGGTCGACTGTAAAACTGAATGCTAGTTGCGGTCCACACCTCCATCTGCCAGTTGGGCATGTAATGCGCGCTGTCCTGCACGCGACGAAAGACGCGATTGAGCTCCGCCGGAAGCGAGTGCGTATCTGCGAGTTACAGTTAGTGGAGAGGTTTTATGCGAAATCATGAGCGCATGGACCTTGGATGCTGAGGAACTGTCCAACTTTCAGTGCTGCGCCACGCATCCGCGTGAGCTTAGACACGAGGCGCGTCAAATTTGCCTCCGTCATCATAAGCGAGGATGGAGCCTTGCTGGAGTCGCTGGATGCCGTTGAGCGGCGGAGGAGCTCAGAAGCGGCGCCGTAACTAAGGGCCGCTGCGAGGCCTGAGACGCCGAAGGATTAGCCCCAACTTCGCGCGAGCTAATGGGTTATGAGTGGCACCTCCATAGTGAAAGAGTCGCCCTATGCGAGAAGAAGGTACTTTAGAGGACTGAAGAAGCCTCGATGATTCAGGCCTAGATACAAGTGCCTGTGGTGGATTCACTTCAGATTTTAGAGTGACTGAGAAGGCAGTGGAGGAATACATCATGGGGAGGTGTATCCGACTCTGGATTGGCAGGTGCTGGAACGGAGGAGCGTCTAGACTAGATACGTTGACACCGGAAGCAGGCGCGAGGGTATCCGCTGCAGGAGGTCCAGGCTCGGCGGATGTGGGGAGGATGCTCGACGTGGAGTTCAGCTCAACCGGTGCCGGTGTTCCAGTCGCGTCACCTCGGAGTTGTCTCTCTGAAGCTACTTCTAAAAGCCGTGTCGCAGGAGTTACTGATATTTGGAGCTGCCGGAGCCAAGCTTCGTTCGCGTGGAGAAGGGAACTCGGTCGGACATACGTTGGTGCCGGAGACAGAGACTCATCTGCGGGCGTAACTGGCTCCTCGACGTCCTTTGCTTCCCGATTGTTCCCATACTCGTCACGAGCTCGTTTCGTACCCTGTGGGACGCCGATACCTCCAACCCGTGTCACCTGCGATGCCCTGTGTTGCAGTGCATGGTCGAGGATTACTAGCGCGGAGTGCGCGACGGCCAACCAGTTGTATACTGGACCCGGCGGCATACACTCCCGAGTCTGCGCCTACATGATAAGTGTAAGACCGTGCGGTTTTAAAGAATAGCTTTTGCGGGGACTGACCGAGAAGTTGGAGGAGCTCTACACCGACCTCCGTCCGTCGCAGCCGTCAGACTTTAAGGTCACGTGGGCATCCCGTTTACCCAAAATTATGTCATCAAGCCCTCGACGAACGCGTTGGCAACAAACGACCGCCCACATTCTTGACTGACCTGGATTTATACACTGTGCGCACTTCTAACTACTGGACAGCAATGGACTGTGTTTCAACAAAATTTTGTCTCAGATAAGCGATGTTTTCAAGAACACAAGGTACTCAAAGGTGCGAGTCTGTTCAGGGATGACTCCGAGTCATGCTACCCACGCGAACGCCTCGTTCGAAACAAGTCAAAAGCTGTCTCGTACGCGCTGTACTCCGGACTGGCAGATATCCTCCTTTCTCTGAGATTTTTTGGCCCCTTCTCATCGCAGCTCTCACTGCGCGTCCTGGTGGACCGTTCCCATGCGTATGGTGGTTCTAATCTACGTGCCTTCTTCTTTCGCGGGCCTTTCTATCCTCATTGATTCGGGCCTTGATTACATTACAATTTTCTTTGTGCCTTACTGTTGCTGGTGGAATACAATGGGATCTACAAAACCGCCTTTGAGCCCTGCCTTCATCCGTATCGCGCTAGTCATGAAAAAGCGTTGCGGTAGAACTGCTTCAGTCCATCGCCAGTAGTGTTGGCCGTGATCCCCTCATTCGCAGGCTCATCAAATCCGGCTATTTCCACAGCTGCTTCACCTGAATGAAGATTGGCTTCTCAAACTTTGTACGTTTCCCTTGGGATCAGGTGCAAGCTTTCATATCTCTCACGGCGGCTAAGTTGTCTACCTGGGAATCGATGCCGAACTCGGCTTGCTGTTGCTGCGGGATCGCAGACTCATTTCCTATCTCCTTCCTTGAAGGGGAGGATGACATTAATCATATAGTGTGCTAGTATGCCGAACAACCTACTTGTGCATTACCACTTGGCCCTCGTCTCCCATGGTCACCGCGCTTTCCTCCGGTCCCGCCGGTGGCTCACTTCCACTCGCAACACCGACATCCCGGAGATTACTTATGCTGACGCTTCCCAGGCTCAAGACGCGAGGCTCACTGATGAGATCCTTCAGCGATTCTGCGCGCTGCCGCTGGCCACCCGTCAGTCCGGCTGACGTGCGCTTGAAAATGGCACGCAGGCCACGCAGGGAGGATGAGCGTGTGAGCAGCAGGTCGCTTGCAGCATGCGATGCGCGTTGAGATCGTCGAGAGGGCAACTCGTGGGCCCGCAGGTTCACCCATGGCGGTGACGAGTATGGGAGCGCCACGGAACTAAAGGACGTGATAGCCGGGAGCGGCGAGGAAGATACCTTTGGTACAGTCGCCGGAGGAAAATACCTTGCGTAATGGGAGGTCCCGTTACGTCGTGGAGTATCCATGCCGCGGGGTGTTGTCAAAGGCGATTCAAACAACAACTTGGTGAACGCATCCTTGCGATTTGAAGATACCTCGGAGGTCACTTCTACCAGGTGAGACGCGGAGATGACGGACGACAGATTAATCTATAGTCCTAGTCATTCAAGGTGTGGCAAGCATTTCGGGGCGCTTACCTCAGGGAGAGCTGGAACATATCGCGATGCCTGTGGAGTTGTAAAGAGAGATGCGTTTGGTAGAACTGCTTTCTGTGGGTGGTGACGTGCATTATCTGTAGGCGGGTCTGATACCAAGACAGAGGCTACGCCAGGTAGGTCTCGTTCCTAACATAATGATGAGCGTTGGCGATTGCCGGTAAAGGGGTCGTTCCCTCACCAGCTCTTCTCCCACAGGAGCATCCCCGACCATAGCGTTGTCCCTGTGCCGCCATCGCGCTAGGCTCGCCGGTGTTACGTTAAAGTGGACTCCATTACTACTTTCAAGGGCAGATGTTTGCGAGGTTCCAACGGATGCAGCTGTTCCCAAGGCTTCTGGTAACAGGAACTCTTGTGCCCGCTTTCCTGCCGCAGGGCTCTCAGTGTGCAGAGGATCCCCCGCGCTCTCAGACTGCGGAGCAGGATGTATGCGCGTTGGCGCGCCCAACTTCGAAAGTCCATCCTCGCGCCCATCAACACTCGCAAAGAGGTCATCAAACATCTCCGTCCATTCTTTTGCGAAGCGATCGATGTCACCCATGAGCGCATTGACCCCCTCTGGGACAACGACAGGGAGCAGCAGCAGCATCAGGGCCGACTTGTGAGTGGCCCTGCGAAGCGCCCGTACCGAGCGAACGCGAAGGTCGCTTCCGGATGACCAACGGGCGTGGCGAGGTTTCGCGAAAAGAGGCGCGTGACGGCTCAGCCGCCGGAACTGGTTGCCGTCGGACGGAACGGGGCGTGATGGTGGCTATGGACGTTACGGGAGGTGCGGGCACGCGGGTGCATGTTTGGGGCCGCCGGTTCTCCTTCCCACTGACGCCGCTGCGCGCGAGCGCCGACTTTTTCGTTGCGAGCGCGGGTGGGCCGCTGTCCCTGGGAGAAGATGGGGCATTCTCGATGCGGGAGAAGCCAGTCAAGGCCGTCGATGCTGGGCGCCTGGACGACTGTCGTGCTGGTAGTGCCGGATCGCGGTTCTCGGTATCCTGGTGCTGAGTGGGGATGACGCGTCCTTCCTGGCCCTTGGAACCCTCGCTTTTGGTTTCCGCAGGAGCTGGTGGGGTAGAATACTGCGCGTCGACCCTCTTCACTTCTGGACGGGGTGCGTCTATGAGAGACGACGCTTCGCTTTGCTCCTGCGGCGTGGGACACGATGGCTGCCCTGATGGCCACGGTATCCTCGAGGGCGACCCTGCACGCCGAGGCCCCATGTCGGGCGGCGAGAGGTTATAAGTTGCGGCGGGTCGCGAGGCGCGAGCCTGCGTGATAGAACTGTTGTTACCGGACGTCCGTACGAGCGGGGAGGGAACACGCCGGGCAATCCTGGAAGTATCGCCCGATGCTGCGCGCCTAGAGCTAAGACGAGAAGATATGCGCGGCGTAGGAAGCATCGACTTGCGATGCTGACGGGAACTCGACGACAGGGTCATAGGATTTGCAACGAGCAGATGTTCGCAGGGATAGTACTTGTGTGCTGATTTTCTCCTCTCCAGTGAACTTTGAACCCACGTTAATGGAGAGAAAGAGGGCTATGGTAGGGATTTGATAGCGACCGTTGGGATTATTTGGTGGCAAGAGCTACTAGAAGTGGATGTGGTGAAGAGATGTTGGTTAACTCATTCGAACTCCAGGCAACTAGATGCCCTGTCTGTTTGTTCGACAAAAATCCATAATGATCTGGCTTCAGTTACTGAGTTGAGTGACGTGTCACTGTGTTATTTATTTTTTTGCAAATGAAAGCATGATATAGTAGGTCGATACCTACGAGAGACTTCATAATCACCTGTAACCACACCTGTACGAACTAATGGATGCTTGAAAAGGATAAGAGGGACAAAGAAACCTAGGGTCTTCTCCCAGTCACGGTCATGCAAAATTTAGATGAACCCAAAACTAGAAATCAAACGGAAAAATGCCCCGTTGATGTTGATCCACTTCTACGATACTTTGGGTTCACCCAGTCTAGAGGCTGGCTCAGTGGAGGTCCGAGCAAGGGACCGAGTCGACACCCTGAATTCAAGACTGAAAATCATCGAGTTCTGGTATCAGAAGTAGCAACTACGGGGAAAACGTCACGTCAGCATAACGCTCTCAAGGTTTCCCCATAATATGCAACAAGCAACAAGGTGGCCGGTGCCTGTGTTCCCCGAGAGAGGATACTGGGATGAAACTTCATTTTTTTGAAAAATTCGATGTATTTCCGCGGTCCTACGGACCGGAGTCGGACCGGGCATGTTTGAACCCCAACCCCAACCCAAACAACCTCTCACGGCCTCGATGGTGCTACTACTGTCACCTAACTATCCCTCCCTTTTTTCGGGACAGAAGGGGGCACCGCTTTGGGTAGGGCTTTCATTTTCTTATGGTTGGCCTTTGTAGGATTCCTCAAAGACCGGAAAAACACCGCCGACTTCGAAGTCGTACATGGAGAAATCGAGTGTTTTCACACCGACGTGCCCTGACCCTGGTCAAAGCTGTGTTACAACCGCCCAACGTGACCGCGCGCCCTCGGGACATTTCACCATCTTCAGAAAACTTCGTTCTCTTTTCCTTCACCCAGCTTTCTTCACGCGTCGGACCATCCTATCCCTGCAAAGCCCAAGCCTGGGACCTGTCGCATGTTGACTCTGCTGTGCCGTGAGTTGTGGCTAAGCAACTCACTTTATTTGCGGTTGCGCGAACGCTAGTGAAAGGTGCACCTCGAGCCAGTGGGTGAACTGGAACGGAACACATCGGAGCGCCCGCAAGCATCCACCTCTCGACTCATTCACGGCGCGACCAGTAACGGAAATCAGTGTCGCCGACGATGCTGTCGGCGGCCTAGGGTACTTTTATGTTAACCGAAGGGAAGTTTGGTAAGGGGCGTCGTTACCTAGACTCTATCCACTCAATCGCTTGGCTGCCTGGATGTTCGACTCCCGTGATCTCGCTCGAGTCATGCCCAAATAGTGTGCATCACTTTTCAACCCATCCCCGTAACTTGGAGACTTTGAATCTAAATGAACTCGTCCTCGCACGGTGGCGCTCGGGCATCTATGGCTCATCTCGTTTCGCTATGTATGGGGCAGCATTACCTACTCATTACCTCTCTTGGCGAACAGCACCGGTCCGAAGCCACTGTTCGACAGCAGTCCTGGGTTTTGTCGATCACTGGTACCATTAGAAAGTTTACCTCATCGGGAGATTTACCCCGTTATTTATGTGGTTGCTCTTGTGAGTCTATACCCGATAATCGTCCTGACTATGCCGCCCAAAACAATTGTCAGTGTGAGCGCCGTACTGTAGTGGCGTAAGAATGCTACACCTAGCCTGGTCGTGAAAGGCAATCGGATCACACACCGCTCCACTGCCTCGTCTGTGCGCCTATGAGGACTCCCATGCCAAGCTGATGTGCACAGCGTCATGCCGCCCATCTATCTACACTCCTTGAGGCCGTCCACGGTACATCTGCATGTTATGTCAACAATGTCTGGGACACGGACGTCAGGAAGACTGGTTCATAACCTCGGGACTTGTCTTGGTGTCCATTGTTGTCTTCGAGTCGCAATGCTTCGTAAATTGACTCTGGAGTGGAGTATCTTGGGCGCAATCGAAGTGTCATGCCTATGAGTGTTGGCGAAAAGATACAATGGAGTGCCGATCACTATCCAGCCACCCTGACAGTTGGCAGCGCCGCCGCTGTTTGTCACCGCTCAAGACTCCCAATAGACGTTATTGTGCTCTCAACGTATTGGCCTAATATATATTGCACCACCGAATGTGTCACAGTTTCCCTTTTTCCTACGCAAGTCTCGTTATCCACCTCGCTAGCTGTTTGTCGGGACCAGGATGGTTGATTTTCAGGATCCCGCTGTGGTTTTAAATGAGACCAGTACGCATGACTTGTCAACCTGGCCCTGAAACTGAAGACTGTATTGAACTATTTTTTTGGACAGTCGCACTCATAAGTTCTGGCATGTTGTGAGCGGTCTCTATATGTGAGTCCACTGGCACCATCCTCTTCACTCGCACAACACCCAAGGCCACCCACCCTTTCTAGTTGGGAGTTCATCACTACCCTTGACTTCGAGTGGAGTTTCATACGAGGGGTGTCGCCCCTATCTGTGGACAATCTGGGTCTGTAATGCCAGTGATAATCTCTTCACAATCCTGGCTTCTAGGAGGCAACGGCAAAGAGCTGATTTTCTTCTTCAGTAGATTTACTCCCTTGCATGTATGGCAGCACTCACGGCAGCAATTAGTAGCCTCATTGTGCTCAATGCTGACATTCGAATGAACTGTCAGGTGTGTCATGTTCTTGCCCTGTTTCCTAACGTCTACGCACTGGAGTGACCAAAACCCCCCAAGGTCTCAGTCCTCCTCGAGCTAGTAAGCCCCTTCTCCCTTGCTACTACATCCCAGTATTTTGATCACCTTACTTACATTTTTAGGTACCCAGCTATCTGGCTCTTTTCGCAGCTTCACTCTTGCTTGTGCTCTCCATGTGAGATGTCCACGCTTTCAGGGATACGCCCATCTTCTCAAACTGGAAACTTATGGCGACCCTTAGTGTTGCCATTTGGAACAAAAATAGGATTGTTTTGGCCATCGCATATAGCTTATGGGGAACCAACACACATTCCTAATTCAAGGTGAGTCCCTGTTTGCTGTGGGCAAAGAAGAACGTCGTTAAAGTGTTGCGTGCTAGGTCTTGTGCGGGTGAACAATCTATTTGGCACGTGAATCCCCTGGGCTCATCCTTATGTAGCTTCACTCCGAATGGGATCCCACGTTTCAAGCCTGCATGCCACACCTCGAGTACCAAGATTTACATGATCGTTCGTTCGCTACGGACATCGTCTTGCTTTTCATTATGTTTGTTGGCTTGCTTCGCTTGCGCTGTCACATACACCACACATTGCTATGGGATGCTTCCTCTGGAATCAGGTGGGTGGAGATTCCCGCTTGCTGTTTTGTTTTCAACTTGCTCACTTGTTTCCCACCGTCAAGGGAGTAATTTGGCTCTTGATTTCCACTATCTCTGGGGTAATACGATGGCTAGTATATCTGTTTCATACCATGTCTCCTTCTCATTTATCTCCACCGATGTTTAGGTGTTCATTTGCTTGAACTTGAATGGTATTTCTTTATCCTCGTTCTACACTAAGTTGACTGATTGGGCCCATCCTGCCCCAAATATTAGGTCCACTTGATGGCGTACATTCTTCTTTGTGAAGAGGCTACCATTTTCTTAGGCCCTTTCACGATGTAGGTGTTCCAGCTCCCTTGGATGATCACAATGTCAATTGCTGCGACACACATGTATCACAATCTAGTAGATTATGGATCTTCCCACCTGTATGATGTTTGTTGTTCCCTTCCCTTCCTTGTCTGCATCCATTGTGGCTGATATTATGATAGTGTACATGAAGGCCCCTATGGCAGACTGGTAGTGATTCAATCTCAGAGTTCTTCAGTAGCTACTCTCATGCTGATTCTGTTCAACAGGGTAGTTGTAGCCATGTAGACAATTGATGGCCAAGATTTGGCCCCAGTTGATGGCCCAAGCCACTCAGTTGGTTCATCAGCTGGGCATGGTTAAAATAACTGTACCACAGACTGCTGGATCAGTGTCATTGATGGATATGCATGCAAGTCATTGCCAACCTTTTGAGGTCTATTTGAGACCTCACTACCATGGCCCAGCAGTGACCTTTATTGTAACAAATACTACCTGCAATACCTACTTCTAACTTTAGGACCCTGTGCTATCTTTCTATCAATCTTTTCTACATGGATTTCATCCTGTTTCTCATTCTTTGCAACACCAGACTGTTTGTGCATCTCTCTAGCCTTTTCAAACATCTCTTTGGCCTCTTTCAGCTTATACAGCTTCTCATACACAATGCCCAACCCTTTATAGTCATTCCCTTGCCCAACTTTATCATCAGCTTTCTGATGGGCTTGCAGAGCCTCCTTATAGAGCTTTTCTGCTCCACTGAGTCTTCCTCCTTTTCTCTCTATATCTCCAAGGCTATTTAATGCATTTCCTGGCCAATGCTGTCATTTGCTCTTTTATTAATTTTCAAGAGCATCTTGAAACATAGACAATGCATCATCAAGCCTTTTCTGAAGATAATAAATGTGCCCAATAGATCTTTGGCAGTTTGCCTTTCCAAGGCTGTTGTTTATGGCCTCAAAA